>JASDQU010243038.1:62792-73428 GCA_032191745.1 Picea mariana
TAGAGGTCGTCAAACAGTTGGGATTGTCGACAACACCACACCCGCAACCATACAACATCGGGTGGCTTTGCCAAGGACGAGATCTTCATGTCAGCCAGCAATGTCGATTGTCATACGACATCCAGCCCTTCAAGGATGAAGTATTATGTGATGTTGCACCACTGTATGTCTGTGATGTTCTCTTGGGCCAGCCATATATGTGGAAGTGCCATGTTGTTTATGAGTCTCGACCCCTTAGTGTCATTGTTACTTTGGGAGGTCATCTCTATAGAATACCAGAGGTAGTTCTGACTATTGTTCCACCTAAAAAGTGCCACAAGGTAGTATCTCATACTGCAAAATTTAGCTTCTTCGCAATCTATTCAAAAGGAGAACAGAAGGACACTACAACCACTACATCCTCGCCCCAAGCACCTTCTATCCAACAGAAGCAGGTTGAAAAAGCTACAACAAAGAGAAAAGATTCCTTATGCACATTGTCCTCTCATGTATCTTGACTTGTTGAACAACCTCAGCCTCAACAGGTTCTTGACATACTTCCACAAACTGAGCAGCGCGATGTCTCCAACAATACAAGCATCTCACCAAGATGTAGATCCAACAAACGCTTTTCCCTTTCCCCCGGGAACTCAACACAATGGATACCATTGATTCCTAAGGAGGGAGGATTCATCCAGGTGGATATCGGTGGCCACCCACCTTTTTTGATTGGCTCAAAACAATTTTTTGGTAATTTTGGCAATTTACTATTTTTAGCAGGTTTTAACATACGAGGCCATTTTGAGGGACTAAATGAAGGTTTTTCAAGATCAAGGTTCTTAATGATAGTTGAAGGCATTATTGAGCCCTCAAAATTAATCTCCTCTATGATACCTTTCCAACGAGCTATCATACACCTAAAACGGAGATCGTATGCAAAAGTTACGACCCCGGGAAGTTGATGTACTAACTTACCCAAACGGGGCCCACATGACTTTTGGCGCTTCATCTCCTAGGGTTAGGTTTTTGGATGTCTAGGGTTTTGGGCATTCCTATTTATTGTAAAATGGCCTTTAGAGCCTCATTGTAATCATCTTCTTACGATTGCGAGTAGCCTTCACATCTCTTCTCAGAGATAAGATGCCACCATTCTAGCGAGTCTTTCACTCTGTATTTTTACAGTCTCTGTACATTTCTTTCATTAATAGAAATCATGTATTACTGTATCTCTATGTTTATGGTTGCATCTCTGATATATTTCTGTTATAATTATTGGATATACACGATATCTCTGTGCATTTCTTTATTATATCTCCGCTCTCATTTCGCGCTGAAAATAATATGGATCACTTCTAGAAGACTCATGAGGGTTCTCCAACTTCACAAGGCCATAACTCTCTAACTCTGAGGAGTTATGTGATGTTCCACATATCACTAGAAATGGCATGACATGTACTATGCGTATATAATTGTATTACCTGCAAATACACTAATATTCATTCCTTTATACCTCAACCAAACTCGAGTCCCTTACCCATACCTTTGTGCTACTGGATTAAACTACCATAATTCTCCAAGGGTTGACATCAATCTACAATATCACTCTACAAGGGTTGAAATAAATGACAACCAACTATCCATCAATATAAACCAACCATGTGATAAGTAGCATGTAACGTTATGTCATGTGTGATTCTTGTCTTGATAACAACTCTCCCCACACTTGCCCAGGTTTGTGCAACACTAAAATGATGTGTCAACGATTAACCAACCTATATATGTATACATTACATTAAAAATTAGTACCAATGACTCACCAACCTATATGTACAATTACAAAGGGCCTAGGTCAAGGACAATAAGTTCCCCTCCCCCTTATTTATGCACTCTTGTTAGTGCATCATATACACATGTACATACAAAATTTCAAAAATTTTCAAACAGATGAGGATAATATTCTCACATAGCATCCTCACGCTCACAAGTAGAATCCTCAGGACCATACTAGGTCCATTGGAACTTTACCAACTCCATGACTTGATTTTGAAGCTTCTTGATTTTCTGATCCAATATGCAAACTGGTTGCACTTGAAATTTGTCTTCTGGCTCCACTTGAATCACATTCCAATCATTAATTTTATTAGAATCAGGTACATACTTCTTAAGTAATGACACATGGAAAACATTATGAATACACAAGGATGCAGGTAATGCAAGCATATAAGCGATAGGACCAATCCTCTCTAGGATTTCAAATGGTCCACAATAGTGGCTTCTAACTTAGAACACTTTCCCAACTTTAGATAATTGCACCTACCCTTCACTTTCATAAACACGTGATCACCCACTTTAAACTCTCTCTGGGTTCTTCCTTTATATGCACAAGTTTTCTCCCTATATTGGGAAACCTTTAAATTTTTTCTGATCTTTACCATTTGTTATTCCATTTCCTAGAGAAAATATGGCCTAACTATTGTGTGATTTGCTGGATTGTCCCAAATCACTTGCGTGTTGCACTTTCTACCATAAAGTGCTTCAAATGGGCTCATCTTTAAATATGCTTGATACCCATTATTGTAGGAAAAATCTACCAAATGAAGGTAGTATTCCCATTTTTATGGCTTATTCTGAGCAGACATCCTGAGCATATATTCAATCACCCGATTTACCCTCTAACTTTGACCACTTGACTCATGGTGATATGTTGTGCTAAAGTTCACACTTTTTCCAAATCCTTTGAATAACCCTTTCCAAAATTTTGAGGTAAACTTGGAATCTCTATCAGACACAATTGTCTTAGGTATACCATGCAACATAGAAATTTCACGTATTTATATCTTAGCAATGTCGGGTTCCTTTTAATTGGAATTCATTGGAACAAAATGGGAAGCTTTAGTAAGCTTGCCCACCACCACCACAATAGAATCATGTTTCTTAGTAGTCCTAGGAAACTTAGTTATAAAATCCATCGTTATAACTTCCCACTTCCACTCAGAAATTGGAAAAGGTTGTAGAAAACCACCTGAATGTCTATGCTTATCCTTGTCCTTTTGACATTCGAGACATCTAGCTATAAAATTAGCATCTTCATTTTTCATACATGGCCAAAAGTATTGCTTCTTGACTACGAAAATTGTCTTTGAGTATCTTGGATGTCCCACATAAGGAACCTTATTCATATCTTACAATATCAAGATTTTCAACTCTTGATCATTTGGCACATAGACTATGCGTCTATACACGAGGATCCCATCCTCTCTTATCTCATAACCTTCCAAATTTTGCTACGACATATCTTGTCGTAAGTTATATGTCCATATTTGGAAACCTCCAAAATTTAGTCACACAAATATGTCTGGTACATGCTAATGGTTGTAACATGCATCTCATGCATCCTCCTGTTGATTTTGTCAACCACCTTGTTTTCTTTTCATTTTCTATGCTTTATGTCAGAGTCATACTCACTGAGGAAATCTAACCACCTGCTTTGTTTGGAATTTAAGCTTGGTTGTCCAAACAAATATTCCAGACCACAATGGTTTGTTCTCAACTCAAATATTTTACCCATGAGATAATGTCACCACATCTTCAAAACATGTACTACAACTTCCAATTCTAAATCATGAGTAGCATAGAGCCTTTCATTCTCTTTCAACTTCCTTGATTCGTAGCACACCACATTCCCATTTCGACTCAAGAATCCACTGATTCCTTCCTTGCATGCATATGTTCACACAACGAAGTTTGCATCTGGATCAACAATTCTCAAATTTGGTGCACTTGTTAACAAGTTCTTCAAGCGATGAAAACTCCTTGTGCAATCCAGATTCCACTCAAATCATGCACCTTTCTTTTGCAGAGATGTGATTTGATGCACAATATTTGAGAATCCATCAATAAATATTTTGTAGTACCCTACTAGTTCCATAAAGGATCTCACTTCTACGACATTTCTTGGTGTTGGAAATTCCTCAATGGATTTTATCTATACTGGGTCCACATATATTCCTTCCTCTGAAATAATATGACCTAAATAATGAATTTGTCGCTGGTAAAATGAACAATTTCTCAACTTTGCATAAATCTTATGCTCCCTTAATACCTGCAACACCATCCTCAAGTGTTGTTCGTGCTCTTCTTCGAACTTTGAGTAAATAATAATGTCATTCAAAAATACGACGATGAACTTATCCAAGTAACTCCTGAAAACGTTTTTGTTCAAACACATGAAGGTAGTTGGTGCATTCGACAACCCAAATGGAAACACTGTAAACTCGTAATTACCATACCTTGTTCTGAAGGCAGTCTTGTTGATGTCTTCCTCTTTCTCACTTGGTGACATATATATCTAATATCTATCTTGGAAAATATCCTTGCACCCATTAGTTGATCAAACATATCATCTATACTTGGAAAAATACACTTGTTCTTCACCGTTACCTTATTCAACTTCCTGAAATCAATGCAAAGTCTCAACGTACCATCCTTGTTTTTCAAAAACAAAATTGGTGCACCACAAGGAGACTCACTTGGGAATATATACCATTTCTTCATAAGTTCTTCAAGTTGCATCTGCAACTCCTTCAATTATCACCTACTCATCCTATAAGGATTTTTGAATACAAGTGTTGCTCCCGACATCATATTTATAGATAATTCGATATCTCTTTTCATAGGCAATATTGGTACCTCTTTAAGGACATCCTTAAACTATTTAAGCACTATGCAATATTCAACACTTGGCCCTTTATCCTTAGGTTCCTCTTCCATGTGCGATGTGAATACTTGACATCCTTTCTTGTAGCGTTTATTCAATTGTAAAGCTGAAACTTCTCTGATAGTCACAACCCCTAGAATGCCTTGACTTGTTCTCAAGTTTCCTTTCTCATCCATGCAAGTAAATTTCTTATTATAACAATCAAGGACAACAAGATTCTCATCCAACTAATCCATACTAATGAGGAAATCGTACGAGCCCAAAGGTATCATATTAGTTCAGCCTTTGTGTGCATTCCATTCATTTCCGTTGGAAATGACTTAAACATCTCATTAATTTTCCATTTTCCTCCTATAGCTAACTACACCAACCAAGGTTTTCCAAGCTTGCTTATGGACAAATATAATCTTTCCACCATTTTAAGATCTAGATAACTATGAATAGCTCATGAGTTAATTAAAATAACAATAGGCTGGTCATTAATCTTACCTTCCACCTTGATCATGTGCAACTGAAACTCAACTTGCTTATTATCCAATGCTCTGTAAATCCTTGGCATATTTCTTCCCACTTTTGGAAATATTGAGAGGGGGGTGAATTATTATTACATTTTTAAACAATTATTAATCACTTTTTTATTTTATTAATCACCACAATAGATCGGCAATGTAATTGTATTTAAAATCAATTATATATATAATTAACAAGAATTACAAAGTTTATAAAGAATAATCTGTGATTGTGAAGGACAACAATCCTACTTAGAGAACCAACTATGGGATACATGAATCCCCTTAAGTTTTGGGCACCTACTCAAGGAAGATACAACTCCCTACTTATATAAGCACCAACTTGAAAGGAGGCTCCAACCCCTTGTATTATTCAAGCACCAACTTGAAAGGAGGCACATACCCCATTTTTTCTTCATGAACCAACTTGAAAGGAAGCTGCGACTCCCTATTGTTCAGGCTTCAACTTATAGAGGACTAAAATCCTCCCGATCCCCTCACTTCATAAGTATCTTAGTATTTCTTCCTTGGACTCTGCACATGCTTTTGATCTTTAGATGTAGACCACATAGACACCTTTCTTTCACTATACCTTTCTATTTATATAGTATTCAAAAAGGTATGAATTTGAACCATTGTCTCTTTTAATAATGAACCATTTCACCTTTTCATTTTATTAACAAAATAACAAAGATGTTGTCATTTTTAATTAGGAACAAATTTTCTCCATTGTTTATCTCTTTACGAAAAGGTTCTTTAATTACATATTTAACTTCATTTTCCTTGACTTCATAGTTATATTGATCAGATCATTTATCCTTTATCAGTTGATTAGACATGATTCAAATCTTTTTATTTTAATATCATGTTTACTGTAATCTCATATTAGATTTTGAATTTAGTTTCCTAGTGCACTTTTCCTGTACCCTAAATGGACAATTTCGATATGACCAGACTGTTATGACTTATGGTTTAGAAAAATATGGCACAAAAACTTGTACTTTGGTTTTTTATACATCGATAAATTCTCAACCACTCAAGCCACAAAGTCGAGTCATAAAGTAATGTAGAGTCAACTACTATAAATGGAAGTTTATCCAAGTCGAAGGCGAAGGAAAATGTAAGTCGAATATTATCAAGGATAGATTCGGAGGCACTGTAAGTCAAAGTTTATCCAATTTGGAGTTGAATTCAAAGCATTGTAAGTCATAGTTATCCAATTCAGATTTGAAGTTGAAGAACTGTAAGTCGAATTTATCCTAGTCGGATTTGAAGTCAAAGGCACTGTAAGTCAAATTTTATCTAAGTTGAAGTCGAAGGAAATTCATGTCGAAGTTATCCAAGTCGGAGTTGAATTCAGAGGCACTGTGAGTCGAATTCTATCTAAGTCAAATTTGGAGGAATTGTAAGTCTAAGTCGAATTTTGAGGTAATGTTCAACTTAATAACTTCCCGACATATCGATGGTCGATTGACCCGAATATGGAATTCCACTACTCTACATTCTACTTTTTTTTCATAAGTTACCAACATCCCAATGGTTGATTGTCCCGACTACGGAGTTCCACTACTCTATGTTATGAGTGTTTTTCACAAGTTCCCAACATCTCGATGGTCAATTAACTCGACAATGGATTTCCAATGCTCTGCGTTCTGCATGTGTTTCACAAGTTCCCAACATTCTGATGGTCGATTGACTCGACTGTGGAGTTCTACTACTCTGAATTATGCATGTGTTTTTGTGTTACAATATCTTATGAGCTTCTCTTCAATCAATCACCCCTTTTTTGACGTCAATGACAATACTGTCCAACATTCTCTCCCTTTGGAATTGATGGAAACATAGTAAGAACCCTTTATTTTCAAATTGGTAACTGGATTTTACTATTGATCCTCCCCCTTTGATAACAATGACAAAAGGGAATTTATTTTCTCCCCTCAAGTAATGCTCCCCCTTTCCATGTGTTCTTTCTTGTGATTTTGTGGTTTTTAATGAGGTATGGGAATTACTCCCAATTTCTGTTGAATATTTTCAATTATGCAATTTTCCCTTTAGTATCAACATATTCTACTTCTACTACCTTTTGATAAACCTGATATCTCATAAAATGGTATTTAATTGGGATATATTTGGTTTTAGAATGCATAACAGGATTCTTGGAGATAATTTTGGCACTGGTGTTATCACAATTGATAGTAATTGGATGTATCTAACATGTAGTTCTTCTAGGGTTTTCTTCATCTAGATCACTTGAGTGCAGCAGGATGCAACAACAATGTATTCTTATTTTGTTGTGGATAGTGATATGGAGATCTATGTCTTACTTAACCATGATACCATGCATTTTTCTAGATAGAATGATCCTCCACTATTACTTTTCTTGTCATCTACACTACTAACCCAATCTCCATCAGTATAAGTAGTCAATGTAAAATATTTTATTTTTGGAAACCATAAACCAAACTCCAGATTCCCTTTAAGATATTTGAATATTCTTTTTACTTCCTTCATGTGATTTTATTTAGGTTAATATTTAAATCTACCTACTACTCCTACATCTTGCAAGATATATGGTCTTGTTTTTGTTTCATATARCAGGTTACCAACCATTGATCTGTACATGGTTTGGTCTACTTTTGGTGAATCATCATCTAGGCTTAGTTTGCATCTTGTGAACATGGGAGTGCACATGGGTTTATTTTATTCCATTTGGAATTTATTTAGAATTTATTTGATATATTTAGTTTGGGAAATGAATATTCCTTTATCTTTTTGAGTTACTTGTAAACCTGGGGAAAAATTCAGTTCTCCTAGCATAGACATTTCAAACTCTTTCTGCATTTTTGTAGCAAACGTTTTTCTTAGTATAGTAATATTACTTCCAAATATGATATCATCTACATATAAAACCACAACAATCATATCTTGATCCTCAATTTTTATATATAGGTTTCTATCAATAGTCCCTCTTTACTATCCTTGTTTTTGCAGATACTGATCAAGTCTTGAGAACCGTGCTCTAGGGACTTGTTTAAGATCTACAAAGATTTCTTTAGTTTGCACACAAAGTCCTAATTTTATGTTAATATGAAACCTTATGGTTGCTATTTAATATATACTTATTCATCTAATGTTCCATTTGTGAATGCTGACTTGACATGCATTTGATAAATTTTGAAGTTTCTGATACATGCAAATGCCAGGAACATTATGATGGCCTCTAGTCTTGCTACWGGRGAAAAWTTCTCTTCAAAGTCAATACCTTCCACTTGGGAATATATTTTTCATACTATTCTGKCTTTGTTCTTTATGATCTGTCAATTTTCATTGAGTTTGTTTTTGAATATCCACTTGGTTCCTACCACATTCTTGTCTTTTGGTCTAGGGACAAGTTCCCATGTATGATTTTTCTCAATTTGATCAAGTTCCTTGTTCTTTTCTTTTATCCAGTATTCACTCTTGTTGGATTTTGCAAAATTTTTGGGTTCTAATACTAAAATCATTTCCTATTCAGAATCAAATCTATTTTTCCTTCTTGTTTCTACCCTTGCTTGTTTATCCCCTATAATTTGATTTTTAGGGTGATTCTTTTAAACTCTTTTTGATGGTGTCTTGGTAAGGGTGTTTCTTCTGTGTCCTTCTCTTCATCAGTTTGTGGTTCATTCTCTTGTAGTTCTTCAATATATTCTTCATATTTTGATTCACCATCTTCTTCATCACTAGTTCTTCCCCATTCATCAATTTTTAATTCATCTTGATATTTGATTTTTCTTAATTTTAGATCATCTATTTTTACTTTTGCACTTTCCACTATTTTGACAAATATTTGATTATAGCACTTGTAAGCCTTTTTGTTAGGTGAATATCCTAGAAATACACCATCTGATCCTGAGTCAAATTTCCCTAGATTATATTCATCCCTCTTGACGTAACACTTACTTCCAAAGACTCTGAAATTTTTTACAGGTGATGGTTTTCCAAACCATAATTCATAAGGTGTTTTCTCATGGTTAGATATCATTTGTGCTCAGTTAAGTATGTGGATTGTTGTATATATTACATCTCTCCAAAATTTGTATGGGAGCTTGGCTTCATTCAACATAGTTCTTGCTGCCTCTTGAAAAATTATATTTTTCCTCTCAAAAACTCCATTATCTAGAGGAATTATGGGAACTAAGAATTGTCTCTTGATTCCATGATCTTCACAAAACTTATTGAATTATTTAGAGGTAAATTCCCCCCCATTATCTGATCTTAAAAATTTGAATTTGAGATCTTTTTCATTCTCTACATAAGTCTTGAATGCTTTAAACGTTTCAAATGCCTCAGATTTTTCTTTGAGAAAATATACCTAGGTCATCCTCGTGTAGTCATCAATGATAAAAGAAATTAGTATTCCCCTTGTATCCTTTTAGTCCTAATAGGCCCACAAAGGTCAGTGAAAACAATCTCCAAGGGTTTTAGTAAATTTCTCTTTTGTCTTGAATCTAACTCTTCTCTGCTTCCCTAATTGACAATGTTTACAAATAGGATATGAGGGATTGATGAACTTTGGAATGTCGTTTACAAATCCCTTTTTAATAGATTTGATCAGGTTATCAAATATCAAGTGTCCCATTCTCCTATTCCATAACCAACTTTCATCTATTTGACTCATGTGGCATTCTTCTTCTTCCTCAATATCTAAGATATACACATTTCTTGAGGTTCTTGGTAAAATCACAACTAATTTTCCCGATCCTTCTTTTCTTATTTCAAATTTTTGTGAGTAAAAAATGAGTATATGTCCCTGGTCACAAGTTTGGATTACACTGAGTACATCAAGTTTTAAATTTTCTACTAGCAACACATTTTATGCTTTATTTTTCTTGTTTCCCAAAGAAACTTTGCATTTCCCTAGTATTTTGGCAAATACATTATCTCCAAAAGTAACTTTACCTTTATTCTTGTTTGACAGAGTGAGAAATTTGCCCCTATCTCCTATCATATGTTTTCAACACCCACTATCAATATACCATTGACACTTTTTGTTCTTTGCATACAGGGCCACTTTACATTCTGTTTCTTTTTCTTCTATATGATTTTGTTTCCATATCTTCTTATCCTGATTGTTAAGGTTGCTTGTTTTCAAGGATTGCATTGGTAATCTACATTCATTGGATTTATGGCCATAGTTTTTGCACTTGTGACATTTAACATCGTACTCTTGTAAAGGAGATAATGAATTATAATTTCTTTTCTTTACATCATTCTTGTTGTTCTTATATATTTGGACATTGTTTGGTTTGTAATTTTTATGACCTTTACAGTGTACTTCTTTGTGTCCAAAGTTGTTGCATGAATAGAAATATACAAGAAATATATGTTGATATCTATTAAAGGGAGTCCTTCTGATCACTCTACTTCTTCCTTTTGGAGAAGGTGTTGATTT
>JASDQU010243038.1:82044-93564 GCA_032191745.1 Picea mariana
AACAAGCTCCCATGAATGTCTACAGTGATCAAAAGCATCTGATCTATCCACTTGGTTAAAAGGTATGTCTTATTTCTATGAATAGTTGGATTTTGATGTATGCTTGAGAAACGATTATGGAGATTTGAGGATTCTCCCTAGAGAGACTAGTGGCTACATGGGATCTTCTGTATAATTCAGATCTATAGAAATATAGTGCTGGTATAATTTATCATTGAGACATCTTGTTAGATTTGTGGCACATCTTGTATTTCTTGGCATATGGCTAAGGGTTTTTATGGTACATAGTTGAGAGATTATATTTGTGAAGTGGTTGATGTATTGAAAGGTTGAATACAAGAAAGGGTTTGATGTTTGGATCATGTAAGGGATATTACACTTGTTCATGATTACACACACTTATATGGCACATAACTAGAGAGATAGATAAAGCTTTTGGGTAAATGCACATGGTACAGATACAATCTGTATATAGTGACATGTTACAGATCTATGTGAAAAAGTTACAAAGGGTCAAAAGTTTTCAAGAGAAAGGAAAACCTAGTTTTCAGAAGCATACGCAAGGTGCATAATAGTTTGGTCACGTACATACACGGGCTTCATAACAGATAGGGCATGTACATACGCGTGTTGTAGCACTACAGGTCACATACCTATTGTATTTTATTGATACATGTTCAGTTCAGGTACAAATTGATTACAGGGAAGTTGTACATGTTGGCTGCAGGTCAGTGGTACAGGTTGATACAATTGTATAGTGGTATATCTCACAGTGATAGTGTGACAGTGGTTCCATCATTCTATTTCTACTTTAGGGTGATTGGATGGGGCAAGGACAGGTGGTTGTATCCACCTTCTAGTTGTAACCAGAGAACATAGGGGGTTGTAGCCTCCTTCTGGTTGTAGCTAGAGATTTGGGGAGTTTGATCTTACCTCAGGTTGTAGCCTGAGAAAATAGGGGGTTGGAGTCTCCTTCCAGTTGCAGCTGGAAAACAAAGGAATTTGGTTCTTCCAATGAATGTAATTCTTCAAGACATATAAGAAAAAATATTATGTGTTTTTCTCCCACTTTGGGTTTCCACGTAAAAACACTGGTGTACTGTGTATGTGTATGATTTTCCATTTGTTCATTGTTTATTTACTCTGCAAATATTGGATGATAATGATACATTGATATAACACTTGCATTATATGGTTAAAAAGGATTAGATTTCTCTATTACTTATTCATCCCCTCTCTCATTAATCCAACAATTGGAATCATAACGAGTTCCTTCATAAATCAGTTTAACCACTAAAAGGTAGATTATGGAGAGAAACGACATGTATAAAAATGGAATACCACAGTTTGATGGAAATAAGTATGCATTTTGGAGCATAAGGATGAAGACATATATACAAGCACAAGGATTTTAAATTTGGCAATCAATTGTAGATGGATACACAGTACCAATAGTTCCTTTGACAAATGATAAAGCAATGAAACTCGGTCAAAATAATTCCAAAGCCGTAAATGCACTTCTGAATGGTATTGGAGAATCAGTATTAACCAAAGTTGCATATTGTAAATCCACTAAATATATTTGGGACAAACTTCAAAATATTTATGAAGGAGATTCAAAAGTCAAAGCAGTAAAGATTCAAACTTATAGAGGCCAGTTCGAACAACTAAAGATTAAGGAAGATGAGAATATTGCATCTTACGTTTTACGAGTCGATGAAATATTAAATGCAATCATGGGATTGGGAGAAGAAATCAAAGAATCTGTAATTTTTCAAAAGGTACTGAGATCTCTTCCTACGAGATTTGAACCTAAGATATCTACACTAGAATAAAAAGAAGATCTAAACTAAATAAGCATGGACGAACTACATGGAATCTTCACAGCATATGAAATGAGAACTGAACAGGAAAATTGAGATATAAAAGAAGCARCCTTCAAAGCATCCAAAAGGTCAAAGAAAAAGGGAAATCAAAAAGAAAAATAACATAGAAGCAACATTGACGTCTCAGAAGATGATGAAGAAGAAGACAACTCCATTAGAAGATTGAACAAGGGAACCAACAACAGGTATAGAGGTAAGCTTCCTTTGATTTTTTTAATTGTGATGCTATTGGTCATTTTTCTAACAAATGTCCTCATAAGAAAAAGAGAAATGATGAAGGTGTTGACGGGTGTAAGTGACACACCATCAACTGAAAGGTCAAATCCGAACTGGGGTTGTCTAAATAACCCAAGCCATTTGGAGTGAAATGACCTGGCGGGTTTAATGGATCCGTTATACAACTAGGGTCCTAAAGATAGAAAAAGGAAATAAACTAACTAAAGAAAAGATTCTAACAATCGACACAATAATTACAAATATTTATCTGAGAATGTGAATATACAAATGATTATGAACAATTTATATACAGTTTACAAGGTTTGCATGAAATCTTGTGAAAATGATTGTTTGATAAAGTTTCTGAATCAAATATGAACAACACTTGTTTTTGGGTTTTTTAAAGATATTAAACAAATAAATAATAAATGAATACGATTGAAACAATGACACAAAAACAATCAAAGCTAATTAATGCAATCATCGTTTCATTCATAAACAACTCTAAATAAAACAAAATAATGCATCTACTAACCTCTAACTGATCAATCATCCAAAATCTAAGTTCCTTTCCTACGTTATATGAGTTCATGTTTGTCTTGTTTTAAGAGGAAACTTATGATAGGGGAAAATATAAATCTTTCTGAAGAAATTCAAGGAAGTATTTCATGCATTTGGAGTGAACTTAAAACAACAGAAAAATAACCAATTAATATCCTGTGATCTCAAGATAATCAATAGCGGAGGACGAGAGAAATCTCAATCCTAGGAATTGATGTTATGAATAATTTAATAACATAAGTAAACTCATAGATAATTAAATAATTGCTTGATCACAGGCGCAAACTAGATCAACAAATCATGGACAACATTTAAATATTTACTGATATGAAATATCATATTATGAAAAGACTAAAGCTAAATCATTAATAATAGCATATCATAACATAGAAGCAATAGGAGAATAAAATAAGACCAACATTTTACAATACACATAGGACTAAAGCCAAAAGAAATTTTTTCTCCTATATTTCTTCCACAAATTATATGCCCATACTGCAATCCAAGAAAAGTTGTCCCATAACACTAAGAAACAAAATATATTTAAACAAGTCTTGGATCAGTTATGTCTTATCATACAAGATAGAGGATGATCCCTGAAAATAAGCTTGTCTTACAAAAATAGAAAAACAAAAGATACTCATGTAGGAGTCTTTACATAAAAAATAATTACATAAATGAGATTTTTCTTTCAAAAATGATAAATTACTAAGCTATTGAGCACTTAATCCATAATTCCTTCTCCCTGAAAATAACATCATAAACTGTTGTTTTTCTGAAAAAGATAAAACAAAATCGAATTTTAGATAACAATTGCAAACTAATAATTTCAAAAGATAAGCTACATGATTCTTTAGCTAGCTACAAGATTCTGTAGCTAGTCTAAAATAGTAAAAATACAATACAATACAATAAAAACTATCTATTTTATTTTTCAAACAAAATCAAATAAAAAAAGAATCAAAACAACTTTTTACCATTTTAGAGATTAGACAAAGAAGCATCTGATAAATCCGAATTTATGATGGTGTTGAAATTCATTGAGTTTTTTGATAATTACATTACCAACCTGCTTAATCCTCTTGCTTGTAAAAATTAAGTCTGAATTACTTTGTTTTGCATACCTTCCTTGTTTCTTGACAATTGATTTGTTTAAAACCACATGAGTTGGCTCATGAATAGGAACCACAGGAAACCTCTCCTTTAACACATCTAAAACCTCCTCCAATGAATTTCTAGGCATGAAAACAGATCGTGGTTTTTTTCCCAATGGGTTCTGAATAGAAACAAAAGTTCGATCTGTGGTAGCATGGTCTTCTTGTGGATCAATACACGGGTTTTCGAAAGTAGGGTTAGACATGCAGGAGCTGGGGTTTTTATTGATATGGAGAGACAATTCTATTGCAGTCTCAGGTAGGGTAAAATCATTTCGAAAAAACAAATATTCCCAAGTATCCCCAGCCTTAGATAGATGTGACAACACAAGAATTCGAATTAGACCATGGTAGAAAAAGGCTTGACATGGGATTTACCTTTTGTCTTTAATAAATCTTAGACATTTTTCTGCAGACTCATAAATAGAAGAAGGTCATATATAACTTGGAACCCAACAAAACCAATAATAGGCTTGAATGTCTGAGAAAAATAAATAAAAACAAAAACGCTTACCTCAACCAAAAAAGAAATTATGAGATTTTTCCCTCCAAAGAATGAGATGTATCTTTGAAACTGTATGGTTTCTGAAAAAACTGCCCACGTGGAAGAGAAATGACCCCATTTCCAAAATGGTTTTTAAACGTCTTGGCCAAATTCGTAACCGTTTGCTCAGAAACCTTCCCACAAAAATGTGTCTCAGGTATGCAATTACAGGTTTTCTTGAAAAAATAAACTCATGATCATTTGGTTCAATATCAACCAAAGGAGCCATGGTCACTGTCAAATAGGCACATTAGATATTACCAGGGATAATTTTGGGTTTCCAACAGATGAGCAACAGAAACAGGTCTGAGCGGAGAGTCAAAGCATGAAAATAGCAGAGCCCGGGGGCTATCATAGCTTGGATAGGAGAATTAGGGAGAACGAAAACCAGCGGGTTCATATAATTCCATACCATCTCTCGCGATGAGTGAAAAAACCTACATAGTACAAAACCCTATGCACATAATGAATAACTTCATCAATGTTTTGGGCCAGCAAGGTAAGGCGAAAATGCAAGTACAACATGTTTGTACTCATTGGCATGAATGTTGATATGACCATTAAACTCATGAGAAGAATATCAACAATTAACCAAGTTTCTTCATGCATCAAAACATTTCGACAATGAACTATCGAACCATTGAATTCATAAGAACCATAATAAAACAAGAAAAATTCGATAATGGATTAATCAACCATTTCATAAGATTTGAATTTTAATCACACATGGGTGGCTTTTAAAATGATATTTCTAAGGTAAAAGATTATTAAACCAAGCCAAGTTTTATGTTTAAATTCATGCTTATAGTCATGAATTAAAAATAAAACAAACGAAAATGCAAACGATAAAGATTCAATAAGGTAAGCTTTAATCCAACAATCGTTTTGAAACTCAGAAAAAATGTTTACAAATTGGTAGGTGATGGTAGCTACATAAAAAGATATAATCTCTTTATGGGAACTCAGATTGTGATAAGAATCGAAAAATATTGGTGGCTGCCAACAATGGCGACATACTGGGTGAAGAAGTTATCTCTACATCACCAAAAAATTTATGTCAGGTGGTTAGATGAAATAAATTTCTAGAAACAGTCAACAACAGGTCAAACATTCCGATCATAACTTAGAAAATAACACAACTTAGCATTGGATGTATTTATATCTAAAAACTGTAATCCAACATCTAACTTAGATTACGAGTATAGCAATGTTTATGTAGTTGACTTCGATACTGTTGACAGGGCCACTGCTGCCAGGAGGCATTCATAGCCTCGGCAGGGATTCCATTTGACCCACTCTAGTACCTTGATCCTATCCAAGAGTCGTCCAATAATGATATGGGACATCTTTCCATGTGATAAAATTGAAAAACATGCTTGAGGATATTCATAAACCCAAAATTGCTTCACTGCCAGCAGGCCTATTCATTACCCCGACGAAGTTTCCTTGGTATCATGTATGCGTTTACCCACTGCCAACAGACGTTTACCCACTGCCAACAAACCTTTTCAACGTTCGAACGCGTTTACATTCACTTCCCACACATTATCGTTCTTTCAACCCTCTAGAAATTGTTTATAATTTGCAGAACATAATAATATTCAAGAGGGCGAGGTGATACTGAAAATCTCATAGTTTGGCATCAAGATTTCGATCATTTAAAAATCATTCTCCTTTTTGATGACCTTCATCATACTTTGGACACTTAGGTTTCTATTAGGAAACCATCTCGAGGACGTGAAGGTACAACTGATTTGTTTTCCTTAAAACTGGGACAACGTTAGAAGCTTATTAATGATAATCGTGTCTACCTGTAAGCTCAAGGAGAAACCGGAAACACTGATTGGAACATAAACTTACTTCTGTTGTTATGATTTTTAGCATTTACTACTCAAATGATTGGGAGGTTATCAACTATTGCTAATGAAATGACAATTCTGATTCCCTTACACAAATGTAATGGTGACTCAATTTTTTTTTGAAAACAAATAAAAAACAAGCAAAATCAAAAGAACCAAAATAAAAAACAAAAAAGAAATTGAAAATATTCACAAGAGGGTGGATCTGAAATCATCAAATGAAATATCTCTTGAGAGAGACTAAAAGAAAAAGAGAAAAATCCTTATTAATATGAGTGCAGTCCTACTCGTGGAACCTTGGGTTAGGGTTGAATTGACAGTTCAAATTTACTTATCTCTTTACTTTTCATTTAATTTTTTTTATGATGATACTGTGTTTTTGAAAAGAAATGTTCAACGAAAATCTGAGAGAAAAGGGTCAAAGTGGACTTCCCCGACAACAGTCATATTATGGTTCTCTTGGTGCACACACTTGTATTCATGACTACATTATTACAAATAGAAACAATGAGAAATAAAGCTAAAATAAAACCTACTCCTAAACGTACTCTAACTACTAAACAAATCAAAATATTAAGTGAAGTCCTGCTTCCAATGTAGCCATCGAAGTAACTCCAATCCTACAATGGAAACAAAATCAAATATTACTAATAAGGATGGTAGTACATCGAAAAATGACAAAAATATATCATACTTACCTTTATGATCATCATTTAAAAACAAAGCAAGAATAACCTTACCATTCCCTTGAACATTCTTTTTGTATGAATCCTCCAACCATTCTGCAATTTTTTCATCATATGGGTCACAAAAATATGAAAAAATGAGATTGTGAAGCTTGTGAGAGCTATGGGGACCTGACATAACCATCGACCTAGACCGAAGTGCCCCATCCTCTTGACAATTTTCCTTTCGTTCCATATTTTCTCCATCCGAAGGATATAAAATGAGTGTGTCAAAGTTACCTCCTCGATCTCTTAATAAAGTGAAGATATTCTTACCATTCCCTGGAAACTTTTCGAGATATGAATACTCCAACCAATCTGCAACCCTATCATAATACATGCAATTACTAACATGGGATTGTTCGAAATAATTCACATACGACAAATATTCTTGATGAGAATAAAGTATTAGACTATCAAGGAAAGAATCTTGTAAAAAGGTCAGATCAAGATGGCGAGAACTTATCGTGATTCTCGATTGGAAAATAAGTGTCTCATTCTCTTGAAACTTTCCATTGAGATCAAATACTTCAAGATTAACTATTTTAGGTGGACTAAATGGAACGACCAACATTTTTGAATAATCATCATTGGTAATAATATTTGGCCGATTATACTTTTCAACCTCAAATAATTGATCATGGAAAAATTTAGATCCTTATTTAAACACAAATAGAGATGAATCAATGGAAGATGCAATTTGAGACTCTTTCCAATGATTTCTTGATTTACCCACAGATAATTGATGAGAATAAAAATTAATATGTTCATGGGCAGAATTATTTTTCTTTGTATCTTCTATTCGGTAACCTCTATTAATTTGTACCTGATTTTATGATGTGAATTCTCTCCAAGGTAATATGGAACACACAATTGCACAACATTAGGATTAAACATATCAGGGTACAAGGAATAATATGTAGAATAATTGAGGAGATGAAATGCATCTCTTGAAATGATAGGTATATGTGTTTCGAAATCTGGTTTTGTTCCCTCTCCTTGTATAAACTGATCAACCTCTGTTGTATTCTCTTTTAAAAAGTATGAGACAGTTTCTAAGAGACAATTTGGTTCATTGTGTAAGGGAAAATTTGAGAGCAAATCACTAGAGATAAAAGGTTGATTAATAGTCTGACTAATGATTTTGTCTCCTACTGATTGATCATGGACCTGTTCAACTAAATTAGAGGAAGTTTTATCGTCAACTTTACTTTCGACCTCTTTTACTTTAGAAACCATTATAAAAACTATGAGAGTGTGACAATTGTCATCTTTTAAAGTCAAGGTTCCTTCTTCGACAGGAGGAGACATTGTTGGAAAAGAGTGATTAGAGGTGAAAATTGCATTTTGTAAAATATGATGTTGCTCATGATTTGCTGAAATGAAAKAAGTTGACAAAAATTGTGGTGCTTCAAAATCTTCAAGATCAACATGAAAATTTGAACCMTCTTGAGATTGAGTATTAGTGCTCAATTCAGATTGGTTAACAATTAATTGATCTTGCTTGTCTGAGAGAGAAACAAGATATTCAAACCATTCATTAATAMGCGTCATTTATTTCAAAAGGAATCTAGTAAAAACATGTATGAACCTAATTGCAAAATCATTGAATGATTCACCATTTTCTTTTCTTAAGCAACTTAATTCTTCACTTAATTCATCATAATCATAATTGTTAAAAACTRATAAAAAATCAATTACAAACTCAGACAAAGAATGAATCGAATTAGCCRGAAAAGATTCAAACCAATATTTAACCCGACCTCAGAAAGTGAGAGCGAACAATTTGCATGTAACATTAGGATCAATGATATTATGTCTTAAACATTTATAAAAAAAAAATTAGAAAAATGGTCTATTGMAGATGTGTTCCCTTCACCATCAAAGGTGAGTTCTAAAAAGAGATCAGCTGTATTTTTGGGAATAAATAGTAATGAGACATTGAAAGCATGTTCAAACATAGTGATTTGGGTAGGAGCCATGAAAAATTAAGAAATTGAAGAAATTGACTCCAAATAGTTAGCTTGTTGTTGGCCCTGACCAAGTTTTGAGGAACACTTGGTCATATTTGACCGTTTTTGGGACTTCGATAGCTTGTCAAAGATGGAGCACAATGCGAAGCGGAAATTGTGGAAGCTAGACCCCTTTTTGGGTCCTTTTTGGGTTTTGGGGATAATGTAATGGGAAATGCATGTCGGCCCGTGGGTTTACCCATGCTTAGGCCCACTTTTGTAATGTATAAATAGATGTCTAGGCGAAGTAAGTAAGGGGACGGTAGCCCATCCATGTGATGTAAGCTAAGTGCTAGTAGTGCTCTGTGCATGATTGTAGAAGGGTTATAGAGATAAGTGCAAGTTATTATAGAGATTATAGAAGGCTTTGTGGTACAACGCAAGGAAGAAGGATCTAGTGAGTTGCGCAGATCTTTTGTCCTGTGCGCAGAAGGGTTTTAGGTGACTCTGTGTTGTAACCTGATTAACTGAATCTAATAAAGAAGAAGACTTTGTGGACATAGCCCCAGGGTGGGGGTGAACCATGGTGATTGCTAAGTGTTATAATCATAGATTTGTGTCCCAGCTAAGGTTGTAGACACCTGAGTCTTGCAACCACCCCTGCCTCTACCTCAGGTGAGACTTCATCTACTTCGCAGGTGTTGCCAAAAGGGTTGATAGTTTTGGTTTTGTTGGTGCGTTGTGGTAGCATTGAACCCTGGGTCTTCCCTTGTGCCAAAAAACGGTTCCGTTGTCAGGACCTGAAACTGTCATTGTTGGGAATTGAGCAGAAGAAGCTTTGTGCAAAGATTCGTCTTGAAATTGTGAAAGATCTGTGCATGTATCTATGCCCTAGTGCGTAGTGATCCATTTGATCTAAAAAGCTCTGTGCTGAAGAAGGAAGGACAAATCTGAAGGGAAGAAGTCAGATCTGCAAGAAAATAGGTTGATACTGAAGAAAAGAAGTAATATCTGTAAGCTCTGTGCTCTGATAAAGGTAAAAATAGTTAAAATTTCTTAGATTTGGAAGTTTTGTGCCCTGTAGAAGTAAAAGAAGTGAAAATTTTTGTTTCTAAACTATGGATTTAGGTATGCTTGATAGATTTTTTCCTAGCTTGAAAACTAGGGCATTTTTAGATAAAAGAACGTTTGATATGAATAGATATGATAAGTATAATGATAGATATGTTATACCTATGCATAGAAAGAATTTTTGGACTAACCAATGGATGCAGGATCCTAGAAAGAAATTTTTGCAGGCTAGCCATTATGACCCTAGCAAGAAGTACAAGAAAATTTGGGGATCTATGAAGAGAAAGAGAGGATTAACTCTTTGTTACAGTTGCAGAAGACCAGGACATCCTGCTAAGGAATGCCCTGGGAGAAACCCTAGTTGCCTTTGTTGTAAGGCTATGGACCATGAAGTACTGGATTGACCTAGAATGATTGCTAGACTTGAAAAGATGAATATGGAGCAAGCAAACTCTGAAGGAGATCAAGAGACTAAGATTAAAGAATAACCCCAGAAAGAATCAAAGATTATGTTACTGAAAATGAAAGAAACCCTGGATGAACATAAAGATGCCAGTTTATCAGAGATCTTCAAAGAAAAGGATAAAATCGAAGTAAGAATAGGAGACTTTGACATTCACTGTGCTCTGGATGAGGGAACAATATGAACATTATGATAGAAAGTACTTGGAAAACCCTAGGAAGGCCTTCTATGGTTCCTTCACTAGGAAAAATAGGGTTGTTTAAAGGAAAAATGGTAACCCTATGTGGCAGTATTACCCAGATAGCTATGAGTACTCATGGAGCTTCGATAAAGGAAGAATTCAAAGTTATTAAATTTATTAAGGACCATGCCCCATTTCCATCTTTGTTAGGAAAGATCTGGATTGAAAAAGACCAGATCCAGAGAAAAGACGAAAAGGAATCCCTAGAACAGAAGAAGCAAGAACTCATGGAATTTATAACTAGAAGGATCGCCTACTTGATGGAAGAACAAGAGAACAGATCTAAGCTATTGAACACCAGGGAATTGGATGTCAAAAATATAAGAGAATTAGAGGAACCATAGAAGACTGAAATACCTAATCCATATAATGAAAGAGTATTACTCTTGGATCTGAAGAAAGAATATCAACATCGCGAAGTGACTATGTCGAGAGAAGATAAGAATTAGAATGGAAAAAGGATGACTGAGACGAAGCTCACTAGGAAGAAGGCTAGGAAGCTAAGTAAGAAGAGAGCCAAGATCGAAAAATTATAGAAGATTCCAGAGGAAACTTTGCAGAAGGAAAAATCACAGGAATTGAGCTTCGTTGGGATATCAGAACAATGACATATGGAACTTCATCATGGTGAAGCAATATAGATGTTGGACTGATATACCCATTTGACTTCCACCCCGAATGGACAGAAAAGCATTAAAGGATCACCACCAGACCATTGGACCACACCATAACGGATGGATCAATGTTCATTAAAACTTCATACCCGTTGCAAGCATACCGTTGATGAATTTCCTATTTAGCTCGTCGCATCGTGCCTGAAGAAAAAAATTTCCAACTGAAAAGTCGAA
>JASDQU010243038.1:93614-103736 GCA_032191745.1 Picea mariana
GAAGCTCACTAGGAAGAAGGCTAGGAAGCTAAGTAAGAAGAGAGCCAAGATCGAAAAATTATAGAAGATTCCAGAGGAAACTTTACAGAAGGAAAAATCACAGGAATTGAGCTTCGTTGGGATATCAGAACAATGACATATGGAACTTCATCATGGCGAAGCAATATAGATGTTGGACTGATATACCCATTTGACTTCCACCCCGAACGGACAGAAAAGCATTAAAGGATCACCACTAGACCATTGGACCACACCATAACGAATGGATCAATGTTCATTAAAACTTCATACCCGTTGCAAGCATACCATTGATGAATTTCCTATTTAGCTCGTCGCATCGTGCCTGAAGAAAAAAATTTCCAATTGAAAAGTCGAAGCCCGCAGAACTAATGATTGTCTACAGTGATCATTGCAAGAATATTGTTCATCCTAGTGCAGTATTTTGAGATCATCGTGACCTCGATTATTTTTCCCGAGTGTGTATGTCCGATGAGCTCACCACACTTGAGGAATCCATCACAAAGGTCCTTCTCGATTTAATGACTGAGAGAGTCATGTCGGAAAGAAGAATGTCCACCAGAGTCCAAGCATCATCGACAAGAGGAGTGCAAGCCTCCCCATCGACTTCTTGAGCAGGAACATCTTGAGCTAGTGAAGAAAGAAGAACTAAGCATAAGGACGACATAGTCAACGCAAAGTTAGTGCCATACATCCTACCAGCTTACATACCCCCTCTGAGCGGTGAGATTAACAGGGACAGTGTCCCTAGAGACTTTGAATACACCCTATTCATTTCATATCTACTGAAAGGAGTACACACCTACCATGCCGATCAAGACAAGGTTATAGCATTGAAGTTTTGCGACTTCAACCTGGGGGACCATAAATTTTATAGCATGCTTGCCTTGTATAAGTACTTGACGAGAATTAAGGGTAAGAATTTGAAGCTCATCCATCAATAATGGATGATGAACCTCACACAGTATACTTTTCTCAACGTTATGAAAATATCGCACTTTGGCAGACACCAGGAGGTGAATTCTTGTGTAAAATTGCTGCTAGCAAGTTACCATAGAGGATACCTGTGGTTAGACTGTCGCATAACTGTTGATCTGGCGTTGATCAATAGGATCACTGGGCTTAACATGCAGGGCCCCGATCCCCATGAGAACTATCCTGGAAATACCGCAGACCGTGCTCTTACGTAGAAGATCAAAGAAGCCTATGGCGATGTTGAGAAAGGCGCGAGAGGCTACAAGGTAGATTCTATTGAAAGTGGCGTAGTGCACCTCGCATGCCAACTAATCGCAGGGAAGTTGGTACGTAAGAATAGACCAACACAATTATATGGATTTGTAGTTGACCTCGCAGGAAAGTGCCCAGAGGGACTACAGATGAATTGGGTGAAGTACCTAGTGAATCAACTGGAGATTGACTGCAGAGAAGCCTAGGATCAAGGGCATGAATTCCATTTTAGCTGGCTCCTGATACTGATCACTTTTKTTGCATGGGAGATATCAGAAGGCRCAACCTTCCCGAACCTTGACTCCTTTGAGACAYTAGMCAYGAAGGTCATCACATTATGGTACTTGAATGACATGAGCAAGAAATGGAAATCGAAGGTCGTTTTCCACCCGTACTATAACCAATTGAAAGTAKCCATAAGGAGTGAACCTCGTATAACCCTGAACACTTTACARAGATCYTGACCTCTGATAAACTTCAGAGTGGACCRCCACTTTATATACCTAACCCCACACGTTGATGAGAACGAGGAACATGTTCAGTCCTATTATAAGCTGACAAAAGAAGACTTGGAAGAGATCACCGAGGAATGGTCGAYGGACCTCCTTGTTTCAGCAGACCCCGTAGAACTGTGTGACATCRATAGCCCCAGAACTGCGTAGGATACACCTGGGCCCAGTAAGAAAAAGAAAGAAAAGACGACGAAGAAGACTCATTGAAGAAAAGGAATGTATCACCTCTAAAATCTTCCTCCATAAAGAAACCAAGAACCCATGTAACCAAGATGCGAACTGCCCTCACGTTGGATGACTTTAATTTCATTGTTGCAGCAGTCAATGATGCTTCAAAGGAAATAATAGAGAAGCAGGAGGTGAAGCAGGAACGCATGTATATCCAAATTGAGATCGCACTCCAAGGAGTACAACAAGCACTCCAGTCTAGCCGTTAAATCTCTATTGCACCTCTACCAGAAGGAACAACAGAAGTGGGAGATGAATTAGTTCAGCTCCACAATATTGTTGATACAATCAAAGTACGCCTTCAACATGCTCAAGAAGAAAAATCACAGGCCAGGTAGGCCCTAAAGAAAGCATATGAGGAAATTATTGAACAACGCCAAGCTGTGCAACAAGATAAGAATTCTCTCCAAGCAAAATTTGAAGAGGACAGAGCGAAGATCCAAAAAGAGAAAGAGCAGCTGCTCGCAAAGCAGATAGGAATTGAAGAAATAGTCAACAGAGCATTTCGCTCTATGAATGACCTAGAGAAGAAGGTCGAAGAGCCCATAGAGTGCCAAGTGATGAAGCTATTTGAAGTTATTCATCAACTTCAACAAAGGGTCATGGAATTAGAACTTCAGACTATACCACAGAATCCACAAGAAGTGCATGACCAACGAGAATTGAATGCTCAGAATGCAGTCGAGAGGATTAAAACACTTGCTGTAGAATGTAAACAACTAAGTAGCAGAAGTATGTATATATATGAACAACTATCTGAAGACCTAGAGTTGAAGAAACGGGAGTCCCAACTCCAAGAAGCAAAGAAGCACGCAGATACGGTACAGGTGCAGCTCAAGCTCCTGTCACCCATCGAGAGGATGAAGAGATCCCAGGAACAATGCACTGCCCAAAAAATCGTTCTTACCACGCATAACAGAGTGATGGAAGTCACCCAAAAACTTGTTGGCAGCCAACTCACTTTTTCCTATCGTCTATAAGCTGCCTACACCTATGTTTTGCAAACATCAATTTTTTGTAGCAATTTCCAAATTAACGTCATTTTCATTTCTTGAGACATTTACACACTTGTTTTCGTTTTGTTTTCATGATTGTAAGCATGAAAAATGAACCTTTCAAATTCGCATTTCGATCATTATCTGAACTGTGGATATTTCTTTTGTCATTATGCCTATTGCGCTTACTTTTTATTGATCATTACACAACTGGAAATATCCTTTGATCGGTTCTCATACTTTGGTTGATTGTACAACTTGGTTTTATTGAAGGCATTTAGCCTTTGGATTTGCACTTCATGTGACTTGCCTGATCATTGATTATATGAAAATGCATAGGGGTTATGGTTTATTTTGTTTATATATATATGATATAATCCTTATGTTAATATTTTTATAACTTTTGGCTTGTCAACTATATGAATATCATTTTGGCACCTTGATTGAACTTTTGATTATGTGAATTAATGCATTGGCGCATAGTTGATTTTGGGTTTTGATTTACATGTCGGATGTTTGAACACTATGGCATAACGTATGCGCGCATTGGTATACACATTGGATTTCATTGGTTGTACACGTGATTTAATGGTTGAATTATTATTATGGAGTGAACAGCTATGAAATTGGCGGTTGTACTTGGATAATCAATTTTTTGCATGGCAGACTCCACCACCTTCGCATGCTCGCATTAATGCTTACCCCTTTTGCTCGTTCATTGCTGTTGGTTTGGGTAGCTCTGCTCCTGTATGCGTTGGTGAATTCAAACCCTTCCCTTACCATGTGTTTGGCTCCATGGAACCAGTCGTGCAAGTTGAATCCAATGACAGTCAAGCCCTGTTAATGTTTGACAATGCCCACCAATATTTGGAAGACAACGGATGGCTTACCTTCGTGAAACGTTTTGAGGGTTTTAAACTTTGTATAGCATGACAGTTTTCCATGACCTTCGATGGCTGTCGAGCCAAGGTCGACGATATATAGTTAGAGATTGATGAATAGTTTATCAGCTCAGCCATGGGGTTACCTACCTCGGGACAACATTGGTTTAAGAATTGCAAGGTCGAGGAAGTGCCATGGACATTGCTATTTCAATCGCATAAAGTCACCTCTTGTGACAGAGGTATGCCCATATCTATGATCAAACCACGATGGCACGACTTGTTAATGATACTTAAGAAGTTCATGACCTGTGAAGGTCGATACGGACTTGTGTTCCTCTATCACCTGCGTCTACTGATGATTTTTATAGGGTATCCGCTAAACATGCCGTTCTACTTTCATTAGAGCCTGTATAAAATGTCCAAAAAGTATAAGAGGCACAAGGCTGACAACAGCCTGTTTCATCATGGGCTTATTAAGCTCATCGTTGTTCATTATTTGAATTTGCATGGTGACAGTTGGAAGGCCTTCATCGCCCGTAATGGCTTTGAAGACACCGATCCTATACAGGTTGATAAACCTGTGATAGCTGAGACCAAACCTGAACCGCCTGTACCCTTGCATCTCCTATTTCCTAAACCCTCGACCAACCCTCCTATCAACTTACCCAACAGTGTGACTAAGAGTGAAGAGGCCATTAAGAAGCCCATGAGAAAAATTCCCAAGGCAAACCTTACTGCAAATGCCAAAGGGAAAAGGAATGCCTGGCTCATTTTGAGAATGGCCAGAAATAAACCAAAACCCTTTGCTGAGTCCAACCCTATAGTTCCGAGCGAGGATTTCAATTCTGATATTGAGCGCTTTCTGGCCAGCGAATATCCATACTCGCAAGGTTTATGTGCAGAGCCCCCTTATGATTTTGTGTCAAACCTTCCCCCCTGCCTAAAGGACGACCCTAACTACCCAGGTATTAAGTTATCTTGTGAAACCCTCGGTCGTTTGTCCAAACCCTCGCCTGCTCTATCTAAACCCACACAGTCACCCTGTGACCAATGCAATTCATGGTTAGAACGATATTATATCGATGTTTTGATACTCCAATCAAGGATTAAATCATTGGAAGACTAGATTGCAGTCCTAACCAGTCAAAAAGCCAAGCTCCAAGCACCAGACAAAAAGAAAAAGACAACCGGCTCCATCCTGTTCAAAAACGTGGAATCGTCCATGGCTGTTGTAAATTCCAAGCTGGCATAATCAAGCAGCCTCGTCGCTACACAGGTATGGTTCTGACATCATTTTGTTTTGTAAATAATCTAGTTTGATATAATGATTTGTATTTATCTTTTAAACAGTTTGATCACTTATTCAAATGCCTCTATCATTCGGTGATCATCCTGTACATGGCTTCGTTTTGATAAAAATAGAAGGAATTCTGATATATGATTTTCTCATAGATTTTTGTTTGGATTGGAATGGTTATTTGTTTGGATTTCATTTGCTAAGTTTATCTGAGTGAAAAAATGAAATTAATGGTGTGTTTTCAGTTCAGTTCGTTTTGTGCCCACTCCCAACAGGAAGTTTTTATGCTTAATTTAGAAAACGATTTTGCTCGGATTCGATTTCGTTATCATTGATATGCTATGATTGGTAAACGTCTTCGGGAGGATACTTGTTACGATGCTGTGTCATGGGATGTTCTATATTTGATTGTTTCCAGGTTAAGGATAATGACTCTCTTTCTTTGATGAAAACAATACGCTCAAATAACATTCGCGCCCGAATCGGGAAATGAATCCGAATCATAACAACTATGTGAAAACCTTAGCTAATTGATTCGCTCTTATTCTAATTTGGCAAGTTTGTACTATGAGTTGAGTTCAGATTATAAGTGATGCTCTGTATTTTAGATTTGTGAAATGAATTGGTCAAACCCTGTTATGACTCCTTTGAGTGAAACGATTGTCATCAAAATTGAACGATCAAAATCTATAACAAACTCTGTTTGATTGATCCTGTTACGATTTTGGTTATGTGTCGGTTATGGTTTGAATTCGTTCACAGTCTAAATCGCTTGCTATACAGTTATCATGATAATCCTGTTCGATTCGATTATTTCTCCTGTTGATGAGACAAGTATAATGAAGTGTTTGCGATTTGTTTTTTTTTCAATTAAATATCAAAACGATCTCATAACAAATGGATTCGATTTGTTGAGAAACGATTACGATGCTGTTACATATGATTTCACTTACCCGACTTATGACAATAATCGAAACAGAGTATTCTTATCTCTGTATTCGGTTAAATGATGTGGATCTTGTTTGAGTTCATAATGGAATAATGATTACAATTTATGATTCGTTCTCAAATAATTATTCGATGTCAATTGAATGGAATTTCTTAAAAGATTTTCGATTATGCTGATTTTGTATCTTTATTTAGACTAGCTACAGAATCAGATGATTCTGTAGCTAGTCTATAGAATTTAATTTTTGTCATTTTATTAATAAAAGAGTCTTCTAAATTGTTTATTTTGGATCCTTTTCAGGTGAATTCGAAATTGCATGGGATTTGATGGACAGTTTAGAGGATATTTGAAATATTTTGGTTTCATTTTAATTTCCTAGTTTAGTTTATCTTGGGAATATCTTCCCAGAGTATGTAAACAGTTTGATAACTTCCACAGGGAGGTTTTACCCTGTGGAAAAACTTATAAATACTTATTATTTTTGTAATAAGGAAGATCCTCATTGGTGGGAGAATGAGGATATGGAATTTTAATACAGACTGAGATAGAAATTGATGTTCTGCTCCAGCTTTAGCTTTTCATAATATCAATCTTTTGTTTCATGTTTATGTGTATCAATTTGCATTTGGTTAATGACTACTTTAGCTATGTTAGTCTCTTGCAAATGATATGATTTAATTAATGTTTCATCCATATCTGATTTCTTTCAGTATTTAAAAACATAGCAATTACTTGATTTAGTTTGTGAACGGCAGATTTCTCTTCTTCATCAATTGAATTATTAAGTATAAGTTTTTGCATAACAGGTTTACCTAATTGCAAAGATTTATAAATCTTATAATTGTTATGATTTTTTATGTCTTGTTTGTCCTGTAAATCAACTCAAAGAGCATTGCAGCTATCGTTTACGAGAATCTTCCGGATTATCCGGTGCGAGTTTCCTTCCTCTGACCAGCTTCGAATTCATCATACACAGGACAAATCTGGAGTGTTCCCAGGTCTGTTTGTTGTTTATTTTTTTATTATATTTGTTAGTATTTTAGTTAGATATATGTGTAGTTAGTATATTAGATTGTTTAATTTCAATAAGTTTTATTTATTGTTCATAAAATCATAAAATCAACAAAAATATCTTTCTCTATCTTAGGGTAGAAAACAAATGAGTTTTCCAGGATTTATTTAAATCTGTATTTTGTAGATATTGTATATTTTGTGAATAAGTTAGTAGTTTGTATATATAGAAATAGTAGATTAGTTAGTTTGTTTAATAGTTAGTTTTAATTAGATTAGTTAGATTAGTTCGTTTTATTTAGTTTTATTTAGTTTTAGTTTTAGTTAGATTAGTTAGTTTAGATTAGTTTTCTCTTTGGTTTTCTTAGGACCTTAGATCGGCTAACGGAGCCGCTAAACCCGTCAGGGTGGTTCATTCCAAATGGCTTGGGTTATTAGACAACCTCGGACCGGTTCCACTCTCTTAGTTGACAGATGGCCATTTTCACCCGTCAACAAATGGCGCTAGAAGGAGGGCCTGAACTTAATTAATGGCACGAGGTGGTTGCAAGACTCCTCCCCCCCCTAATCGCTCACCTATAGTGACTAGAAGCCGTTCACACAATAATATTCCCCTTTAAACAACAACTACTTCAACCGACGATCCACAGATCACAGTTGAGCCAACAACCCCTAATCCTACAGGTGGTGACATACAAGAGATTGTCCGCCAATCTCTTATTAAAACACATAGTGCCTTAGCTCGTCTTAGGCAACCAAACCGTCCGTGGGGTCAACCTTTGGATTTTTCTGATATCAGAGAACAATTAGGTGACACTAACCTTGCTGTGAATCTCACAGATCCAATCACAAATCCTTCTGCAGGAGGATCTGGGATACCTCCCTCACCACCTCCCTCATCTCCTTCCTCTTCTGAAGGAGATTCTTCTGACGAAGGAAACTCACCTTCTCAGCCTTCCACACCCACTACCCCAATGGCAAATCAGAACAACCCTGCTAGACCCTGGCTTGATTAGGATGCTGTAGCTGTACCTGGAGCTCAACACCCTTTACCTAAACACCCAGAGAAATGGCTTCCCAAGTTTGATCCCTACTCAAAACAGATAGCTGAAGATCATATCAAAAAATTTATGTTAGCCATTAGACTCCGTAATGTTGAAAATGAAGATGTTGTCTGTAGGTTGTTCCCTTATACTTTTGAGGGAAATGCATCCACTTGGTACTTTTCCCAATAGCCCCATACCATCGTGTCTTGGGAAAAGTTTGAATCATACTTTTTGGAAAAGTTCGGAGACGGTAACCCTTCGGAAGTCTTAGTCATGGATCTTTCAAGCTTAAAAATGAACCCAAAAGAAAAAGTTAAATATTTTAATCAAAGATTATTAACACTTAAAAATTGAATCCCTGCAGATTCTATGTCTACTGAGAGTCTTGTAATAGCTTACTACACTAAAGCTTTACATCAAAGTATAGCTATTTGGGTTAAACGATCTAAGAAAGCCACGTTGTTAGAGGCCTTTGAGGAGGCCATCCAGATCGAAAAAGACATACTTAGTCTTAAAGACTCTACTAGCAACGAAACTGAGACTAGTTCTGTTTCCAAAAAGAAGATTGAGATCCTCCCGATACCTACTCAAAGTAAAACACAACCCGAAAACTCTGATTTGGAAAATTTAACTAAAGTTGTTCAAAAACTGTCGAATCAAGTTATAGACTTAAAAAGGTTGACTGAAGAAGCTTCCTCGAGTAAAGGACCCTACAAACCTCCTTTCCGGAAACCTTTTCCTACCAACCGACCTAGTCTAACCACCGAGGGCCTTAACCTAGAAAGTTTACAATGTGCTCTTCAAACAATTCTAGAAGCCCAAGATAACTTGATGCCTCCTGAGATTCTTGAGGAGGTAGTTGAACCAGAGACAGTTCAAGAAGAAGATTCTTCTCCAAACATCTTTGGACACTTCTCGGATAGCATCTTTCAAGCTAACTTCGAGACTGTTCACCCTTATAACACTAGGAGTAAGACAACAAATAAACCTTCTTCTGAAAACACTACAACTTCGCCTGCAAAGCAATCTAAATCAGCAGAGACTAAACAGAGTAATGTGAATCCCAACTTAGATTATGATGTTGTTGAAGATCTTAAAAAGTTAAGGGCAAACATTTCTATTTATGAGTTATTGAAGTTTCCATTTCTGCTTAAAAAAATGTTGCAAAATATTTCAAAAAATGGAAAAAATGGTAATTCAATTGGTAACAAGGTTGTGCAAAGAAAAGTTCCACAGAAGACTTCCAGTAAAAATAACCCTGATCCAGAAGATAAAGGAAGCCTTCCTATAGTCCCTATAAATAGTGTAAATAATGTAAATAATGTAGATAAAGTAGCTTTAGAAATTGCGAGTAAGAAACCACAAGATACTAATCCTAGTACTCGCAAGAATGTACCTCCTTTTCTTTTAACTTTCGATATTTTCAACAGAAATGTGCATAATTGTATGGTGGACTCAGGAGCGTCATCCAATGTGATGCCTTGGTCTGTCTGCCAAAAGATTAACGCTGAAGTGGAACCATCTACTTTAAAAATCATACAACTTGATCGGACAAATGTTAAAGTTATAGGCGAACTAAAAAATGTATTGATCAGATTATCGTCTAACTCTAAGGTTCATCAGGTTATTGATATAATCGTTGTGGATATTCCAGAAGTGTATGGTCTATTTTTGAGCAGGGACTGGTCAGAGCAACTACATGGTTATTTCGCAACAGACTGGTCTCACTTATGGCTCCCAGAAAACGATAAGCCAAACAAGATCAAGGTGAATCATGAGCGTTACCTTAAGTTCACGGTCACAGATTTAAACGATCCTAACGAACCATATACACCTTCTGCTGATTCACCCGAAGTCGAAGGGATGGACACCTTCTTCGGCAATTTCATGGCTGAGGCTTCACCTATCATCAATCCGAAACAACAATCCAAAATCATAGCATATATGCAACCAAC
>JASDQU010243038.1:122726-137320 GCA_032191745.1 Picea mariana
TCAAAATGATGCTCCAAAGACTGACACCTGTCATGTGGATCCAAATAAGAAGATCCATCCACATAGTGGAAAAGATTCATAGCAGAATCTGGAAGGAATAATACCATTGTAGAATATGCAGAATCGACACTGGTAATAATCATTGGCTCTTGATTTGTCACATTGATTCTCTCTATAGAAGGTGGATTAGAGTCATCAAATAAAATATGAACGTAGTTGTCATCCCAGAAATGACAACTATCCATATACCAATCATCACAATCGGCCTCAAAATCATACCAAGCATATATTTCTTGATTATATTCATCCCCGATGTCCGTCAGAAGAAATCTCTCCTGCATTATATCCAATGAATCTTGAATACTACGAAAACTATCATTGAGGCCATCTACAAGGTCATGCAATCTAGCATCCAATGTGTCATACAATTGGGATTTGAATGCTTCAGTAATTTGTAGAATTTATTTGAGGGTTTGAGAGGAAATAGCCATTTGAGCACCCTATGAACTCTTCGGTCCCACATCCGTCATGAAAAAACCAAAAAAATAGAACAATAAGTTACGGCAGAAAATCGTGTGTTTTTCTGGAAAAACCCTAAAAAATTGTTGAATTTAAAATGCTCATAAATTCACTTCCCGGACTCTGTTTCGGCTGATTTTTTCTTTTGAAATTGGGTGAAATTGTGAGAAGAACTCAAATCTGTAATTTGTTTGAGCAAATTCGGCCTCCAGCTGCTACAGAAATAAATAAATAAATTGTGTCGTCGTCCACAGAAAAAACCCTAAAAAATGAACCAAAGACTGAATACAAAAGAACCACAACAGATATACAAGAAAAATATGCAAAATATTTTTTATTACTATCAAACCCTTGAGGTAGGGAAACACCATACAATGGATCATATTATGGAAGGGATCCTCTCATGTTCACTTACCTCTTCGAGGGGGCATCCTCCTATTGAGCTATCGCTCCAAATACAATAATTCTCTTCCTATCCCATTACATTGCTTGAACCCCTTTATATAGTGTTGCCATCACCTAAGAACATTCTAGAGGAGGAATATTCTAGAAGTAGAACCTTCTAAGAAGTCCTCTTACATTTATTATGTCTAACTACTCATTTATTATATATAACTACCATAGTGGGCCTTATTTAATAATATAGTAGACCTAGTCCACCTTACATTGAATGATCTCCACTATTATCACTGTGGGCCCTCGAGGCCCCCCCACTACCTCTCTAGCTACCTTAAATGTTCTATGCATATAAGATAAACTATAAGCTTAAAAAAGAGGAAAAAACTGTAAAAATGCATCATCGCAGTATAGAGAGTGTGTCAGGTATCCATAGCAAATAAATTACACATTAGCACCTGGGGGCATGTCATCCGGAGCATCGGTGAAAGGGTCGTCCCTAGGCTGGAGCACGAAATGCCTCACATAGGTCGGACAGCGCTGAGTTGTCGGTGCATTTGAAAATTATTCATAAAGCATGTCGATCCATTGGTGCATGAGGTTGTCCCGGTGTATCTGGTCCACCATACAGATCCTTAGCTCGAATATGAGCTCGAGTTGCTCCAGATTGAAGAAAGGTGGTGGAGCATGGAAGAAATCAGGGAGAGCAATGAGTGGTGGAGGTGCCAAGACTAGGTGGCCCTCCACCTCGGTGCCCAAGTCCTACAACGCAATGTCCATGACCTCCACCACCTTGACCTCCTCCGTCGTTGTCCCAACTTGGTTGTCCATGTTCTGAAATGAGGTAGTAGAGTCCAAATGGAGGAATTCCCCTGGGAATTCCTTTTCAATTGTACCTGAGCCTCCCTCCATGGCAGCCTGGGCACTTGTGCTTGTTGGGTTATGGTTTGGGGACTGCAAATCATCTAGAACTATGAAGAGGAGAGATTCTGGAAGAACCTGGATGGGTTCCTCCAAAATCTTCTCCTCGACATAAGCCATTGGTGGTGTTCTTGGTTTCTCCCAGCACTGAGTCCAACCTATGGATTGGGCGCGTTCCAGCCTATGCACTCACCTTTGTCTGACAGCTAGACTATACCAGTCTGGGTCGCACCTCAGCTTGCCTCTCTCCCTTGGCATGGCTATTCCAGGAGGACTGATAATTATCTGGGTGATCTCAATAAGAATCCATTGCACGCAGGTCTCATTCTCAGAGCGGCTAGGGTGGTGGAGCGCGAGAGAGAAATGGAGCCAACCTCATCTGAATGGGAGAGATAAGACCAGGCCCGACATGACCACTATACTAATCCCTCCACTGCAATTACACCTTGGTGTTTCCATAATCCTCACGCGAGGGAGTTGTCCTCCCCTTCTTAGCAGGCAGTAGTGACCGCCCTTCATTCAATATTGAGGTGAAGGGCACCGGCCTGCCATATTTATGGGTTGGGTCAGGAGCAGGCTACGTGGTCTTCCATTGCTACATGGCACCCCATCCGGGATTTGATTTGGTAAAGTTAAACTTAAGAATATGGAAAAAAAATCTTGGTCTATACGTAAACTAATATGGATTCAACACGAACTCATCGCTATATACCTAGCCTGCAGCAAGTATAATATCATTTGATATCACGTTGAGGCCATTTCCATTGCCTTACATGCGACAGGGTCAATGACTTTTAATGCTATTGTCAATGGAATTAATAGTAGTGAACATGACGATATAGTATTATTCATCACCATCACAACATGGCCATTAATATCAACATCTTAATGCACATTATCTAAATTTGTTTCCAATGTCAACTTCTATATCAAATCCAAAGGCACTGGATATACAACTTCGTCATGATCACACTTGTTTTTTTTTTAATTTATTGGGGTTAAACAACCTAAACTTCTAGGTTATTTTCTTGTCATGAGACAACTTTTTTTTTTTTTGTAAGTGAGTTTAAGAACCTGTATTACTAAACGGGGTTATGATACAAAAAAGGGGAACTCCCTGGTCTGCCAAAAAGGAAACCAGGCCAGAGGTTCCGAAGTTGTGTTTTCTGCAATAGGCAAGTGTTGGCCCTTGACCAAGTTTTGAGGATTCTTGGTCATGTTTGACTGGATTTTGGGACTTCGACATGCTATCGAAGGCGGAGCACAAGACAAAGCAGAGATCACGGGATCTCAACCCCTTTTAGGGCCCTTTTTGGGATTTGGGATTATGTAATGAGTATGGGAATGTCGGCCCATGGGTTCACCCATGCTTAGGCCTATTTTGTATGTATAAATAGATGTAAGACACTGTAGTGAACACAAATGAATGGTTGAGTGCTAGAGTTGGATCTGTGTGATCAAGAGTTGTAAGTGCTTTGGTGCATACTGTGTGAGACTTGCAAAGCTAAGTGTAAGTCATTGTAAGAGAGTGTAAAAGGTTGTCTTCTTATATCTACACAGGGAAGGAGGATCTAGCGAGCTACGCAGATCTCTTGTCCCATGCGGAGTAGGGTTTTTGAGTCTCTATGCATGTAACCTATTGAAGAAGATAATAAAGAAGAGAAGAGTTTGTGGACGTAGCCCCAGGGTGGGGTTGAACCATGTACACTCTGTGTTGCTCTACTTTGTGCAATGTGTTGATGTGCTTATATGTTAATGTGCTTAGTGCTCTAATAGATGAATGATCTGTCGATGCTTAGTGCTTAATAATATGGATGGATGTTAGATCTGATTTATATACATGTGCTTAGTGCTTGAATCTGCTAGATCTGATTTGTTTCGTCATGCTAAGTGTTGTTAGATGCTAGATATGGTTGAATATTGGGATGCTATGTAATTAGGGTTTAACTGCGTAGTAACTAAGAATTGAATATCGATGAATGTTAACTATTGAGTGCCTTGATTAGAATCACAGATCCATGTCCCAACTAAGGTTGCAGACACTGGAGTCTTGCAACCACCCCTGCCTCTACCTCAGTTGAGACTTCATCTGCTTCACGGGTGTTTCCGAAAGGGCCGATAGTTAGGATTTTGTTGGTGCGTTGTTGTAGTGTTGAACCCTGGGTCTGCCCTTGTGCCAACAAATGTTTTAGTTGTGAGACCTAAAACTGTGATTGCTGGGAACTGAGGAAAGAGAAGCTTTGTGAAAAGACCCAACATGAAATTGTGAAATCTCTGTGCATAGATCTGTCACTCTAGTGCGCAGTATTCTACTTGATTTGTGAAGCTCTGTGTTGAAGAAAGAAGTCTGATCTGAAGAAAAGAGGTAAGATCTGAACGCTTTGTGCTCTTATAATGGTAAGAATAGTGAAAATTTTTAAGATCTGGAATCTTTGTGCTCTGCTGAAGATAAGATTAGTGGAAATTTTTGTTTCTAAAGTATGGATCTAGGTATGTTTGATAAGATTTGTCCTAGCTTGAAAACTAGGGCACTGATAGAAGAAAGAATATTTTATATGAGTAGATCTAATAAGAATAGTGAAATATATGTTATACCTATGCATAGAGAGCATGTTTGGACTAACAAATGGATGCAGGATACTAGAAAGAATTTTTTGCAGGTTAGCTACCATGATCCTAGTGCGCAGTACAGGAAAGGTTGGGGATCATTTAAGAGAAAGAGAGGATTAACCCTTTGTTACAGTTGCAGAAGACCGGGACATCTGGCTAAGGAATGCCCTAGAAAGAGACCTAGTTGCCTCTATTGCAAAGCTCTGGACCATGAAGTATTGGATTGCTTTAGAATGATTTCTAAGTTTGAAAGAATGAATATGAACCAAGAAAACCCTAAGGCAGATCCAGAAACTAAGATTATGACAGAACCCCAGAAAGGATCAGAGAAAGTATCACTACATAAGAAAGAAACCCTGAATGATCATCGACATGTCAGTTTATCAGAGGTCTTTAAAGGAAAAGAGTACATTGAAGCAAGAATAGGAGACTTCAACATTGACTGTGTTCTAGGTGAGGAAACACAAGTGAATATCATAACCGAAAGAACTTGGGAAATTCTAGGAAAGCCTGTTGTGATTCCTTCATTGGGAGGAATAGGATTATTCAGACGAAAATTGATAACCCTATGTGGAAGACTTATCAAGATATCTATGAATGCTCATGGAACTTCAACAGAGGAAGAATTTGAAGTTGTTAAATTTATTGAGAACAACGCTCCATTTGCTATGTTATTAGGAAAACTATGGATTGAAAAAGATCAGGCCGGAAGGAAAGAAGAAGAAGTCTTAGGACAAAAGAAGAAAGAGTTGAAAGATTTCATGACTAGGAGGATTGCACACTTGATTCAATAACAGGAGAACCAAGCGAAGCTATTTCAAACTAGAAATTTGGATGTTGAAGTTGGAAGAATATTAGAAGACCCACAAAAGACTGAAGTACCTATTCTAGGTACAAATGAAGTATTACCCTTGATTTCTAGGAAGGAACCTCAACGGCATGAAGTTACTCTGCTGAAAGAAGATAAGAATCATAATGGAAAAATGAATTCCAAGACGAACCTTGCTGGAAAGAAGGCTAGAAAACTAAGTAAGAAGAGAGCTAAGATTGAAAGATTACAGAAGGTCCCCGAGGAAACTTCGCAAAAGGAAAATTTCCAAAATTGGAGCTTCGCCGGAATATCAGAACAGCGTCACATGGCACTTTGCCATGGCAAAGCAATATAGTCGTTGGAACTGTATAATCATTCGACCGACGGCCCGAAGGGTAGAAAGGCATTTATGGTCAGAAATTTTTCCACCAGACCATTGGGACCATGCCACAATGGACAGAACTGAGTTAATGAAGGCTTTGCACCCATTGCAAGAGATCCATTGTCGAGTTATCTATTTATCCCGTCGTGCCACGCAACAAGAAAACTTTTTCCAACCATGACTATCAGAGCTCGCAGCATAGTTGATTTCACACAATGACCACCGCGTTAGTTCCATCTATCCCGTTGCATTGAACAGTTACTGTTCGAACCCGAGACATTCAACCACGCACGTGCATGTCAGACAAGCTTAGCGCTACAGAGAAAATTGTCGAAGAAGTTCTTATTGACCTAATGACTAAAAGGGTAATGTCTGAAAGAGAGATGTCTGCAAGTATTCAAGAATCATCGATGAGAGGAATGCAAGCCTCTTCGTCAACTACTCGCGGAGCTGGATCTTCTCGACCATCAGCAGAAAATAGAACCAAACACAGAGACGACCTATCCAATGCGAAGCTGATCCTGACCATAGTGTCGTATTACATCCCACCTCTAGTCGGGGCAGTGAGTCGAGATAGTGTGCCAAGAGAATTCGAGTACACCATGGTTACTGTGTACCTCTCGAAGGGGATACGCACAGTTCACGCACAGCAGGATAAGATCACAACGTTGAAGTTCAGTGACTTCAACCTCGGAGATCACAAAAACTATAGTATGCTTGCCCCGTATAAGTACCTAACCAAGATGAAGGAGAAGAAATATAATCCCTCAGTCGTGGATGATGAACCTCTCGCAATCCACTCTGTTAAATGTCATGAAGATCCCACACTTCGGAAGACACCAGGAAGTGAATTCCTATGTCAAGTTATTGCTTTCATGTTACCATGGCGGCTACCTATGGCTAGATGTTGGATTACAGTCGACCCAAATTTGATCCATAGGATCACAAGCTTGAGTATGCAAGGACTCAACCCACAGGAGTTCTATCCAGAAAAAGCCACAGATCGCGCACTCGCATAGAAAATCAAGGATACATATGGCGATGTCGAAAAGGGAGCGTGAGTCTATAAGGTAGCCTCCATCCAGAATGGCGCCTCACCTATCAGTTAATTGCAGGAAAGTTAGTAAGGAAGAACAGACCTACGCAGGTCACAGGCTTTGTTGTTGACCTCGCGGGAAAGTGCGTAGAAGGTTTACAAATGAACTGGACGAAGTACCTGGTGAATCAGTTAGAGCTAGACTGTCGCAAAGCATAGGATCAGAGCTACGAGTTCCACTTCAGTTGGCTCCTGATCCTTATCACCTTTGTTTCCAGGGAGATGCCGGAAGGTATGACCTTCCCGGATATTGAACCGTTCGAGCCGCTTGTTGTGAAGTTCACTACCCTTTGGTACTCGAGTGATATGAACAAATAGTGGCAGTCGAATGCTTTTTTTCACACCTACTACCTTTATCCGAAGAGAGCCATAGAAGCAGAACCTCGCATGACTCCGAACACCTTACAAAGATTCCGACCTCTGATGAAGTTCTACGCAAATTGGCACTTCATCTACCTTACAGTGAGATCCGATGAACATAAGGAGCAGTTGCAGTCGTACTACAAGATCACAGAAGAGGATCTTGAGGAGATCACTAAAGACTGGTCTGTAGACCTCCTTATTCCAGTAGACCCTGCAGAGATGTCCGACCCTGACAGCCCAGAAAGCGCGCATGATACACCCGGACCCAGCAAAATGAAGAAGACCGAAGAGGTCCAAGACCTAAGCAACACCTCAGGAAAGACTGCTTCAGTATCACCTGACTGAGGGGGTGAGGAGGAAGAAATAAATGGTATAGGAGATAAACAAAAGCAAGGCGAAGTAACACCGCTGAGAGATGAGACCGATCCCCTGAAGAAGAAGAAGGTTTCTCCCCCGAAACCTTCTTCCCAGAAGAAATCGAGAGCCACCGGGACCAAGATGAAGATTGTTCTTACTACTGATGACTTTGACTTCATCATAGCAGCCCTCAACGACGCTTCGTTGGAAATCGTGGAGAAACAAGAAGCTAAGCAGGAGGAAATGTATGACAGACTTAAGGTCAAGTTTTGAGGGGTACAGCAGGCCCTTCAATCTAGCCGCGAAGTGTCCATTGCACCCCCATCATCAGGAGAACCAGAGTTGGGGGATGAGCCAAATCCATCGATTAGCTGATGTGGTCGAAGCTCATCTTCGTCACACACAAGAAGAAGTAGAACAAGCTACCCATACCTTGAAGCAAGTACAAGGCGACATTGTAGAACAACGCAGAATTGCAGAACAGGAGAAGGTTTCTCTCCAGGCCAAGTTTGAAGCGGAGAAAGCATAGATGCAGCAAGAGAAAGAACAGTTGCTCACAGAGCAGCTCAAAGTAAAAGAAGCAGTAAACAGAGACCTACGCTCTGTGACAAGCTTAGAGCTACAGGCTGAAGACCGAGTCACGCATCAAGTAGAGAAACTCGCAAAAGTTGTCCAGCAGCTATAGCAATGAATAACATATTTAGATCTCCGCACTGTACCTGACACCCCGCAAGATGTAAGGGACTAAAGGGAAGAAACTACTCGAAGTGCAGTTGAAAGAATAAAATTCCTTTCCCTATAATGCAATCAATTGAGTGATCGTAGTGCCCAAACATATGAACAACTCACTGAGGATCTAGAATTGAAGGCACTGTAGTCACAGCTCTAGGAAGCAAAGTATCAAGGAGAGACAATACAGGCGCAGTGAAGCCCCTGTCAATTGTGGAAAGAATGAAGCAATCCCGAGAGTAGCGCACTGGCCAGTAGTAGGTCCTTACTATTCAGAGAAAAGTTATGGAAGTAACTCATAGGCTCCAACCTATACAGGACGAGGCTTACCAACTGATCACAGAAATCGAAGGCCGAGGAGCGGAGCTGGAGCAAGTTGTCATTGCAACTGAACAGCGCCTCGAGGGACCTGTCAACGAAGTAGTCATACAAGAGTTCACTGAACAGGAGGTCATAGCACAGCAACAAGTCGAAGAAGCTCAAGTCAAGATCGAGGCTTTTGAATCAGAACTAGTCAGATCAGAGTGACTTGGGACGAGTCACAGGTGAGTGTTGGAGGCCTGTTGGCCCTTGACCAAGTTTTGATGATTCTTGGTCATGTTTGATTGGATTTTGGGACTTCGACAAGCTGTCAAAGGTGGAGCGCAAGATGAAGTGGAGATCATGGGATCTCAGCCCCTTTTAGGGCCCTTTTTGGGATTTGGGATTATGTAATGGGTATCAGAATGTCGGCCCATGGGTTCACCCATGCTTAGGCCTATTTTGTATGTATAAATAGATGCTAAGACACTGTAGTGAACACAAACGAATGGTTGAGTGCTAGAGTTGGATCTGTGTGATAAAGAGTTGTAAGTGCTTTGGTGCATACTATGAGAGACTTGCAAAGCTAAGTGAAAGTCATTGTAAGAGATTGTAGAAGGTTGTGTGCTTAGGTCTACTCGGGGAAGGAGGATCTAGCGAGCTGCGCAGATCTCCTATCCTATGCGGAGTAGGGTTTTTGAGTCTCTTTGCATGTAACCTATTGAAGAAGATAATAAAGAAGAGAAGAGTTAGTGGATGTAGCCCCAAGGTGGGGGTGAACCACGTACATGTGTTGCCCTACTTTGTGCAATGTGTTGATGTGATTATATGTTAATGTGCTTAGTTCTTTAATATAGATGAATGATTTGTCAATGCTTAGTGCTTAATAATATGGATGGATGTTAGATCTAACTTATATACATGTTCTTAGTGCTTGAATCTGCTAGATCTTTGTTCTGTCGTGCTAAGTGTTGTTACATGCTAGATCTAGTTGAATATTGCGATGCTCTGTAATCAGGGTTTAACTGTGCTGTAACTAAGAACTGAATATCGATGAATGTTAACTGTTGAGTGCCTTGATTAGAATCACATATTTGTGTCCCAGCTAAGGTTGCAGACACTAGAGTCCTGCAACCACCCCTGCCTCTACCTCGGGTGAGACTTCATCTGCTTCGTAGGTGTTGCTGAAAGGGCGGGTAGTTAGGGTTTTGTTGGTGCGTTGTTTTAGCATTAAACCCTGGGTCTGCCCCTGTGCCAACAGCAAGGGGTAGGACTGGACTGCCACCATGGGAAACCAACCTAGTCCTACCATATCCATTTTTGATAGTATAAGCACAACAAACATGAAAAGGATAACCAAAATAATAGTAATATAAGTTGATATTGACACAGGACTAACACGACTGACTTGACAATAGACTAACCAAACACTAGTCCAGGATGATGATATGTTTCTTTCCTTCATCCGCCTGGCCCTTGTTTTCCTCCTTTTGGGGGACCGTGTGAGTCTTTATGATATGTGTTGGCGCTCCTTTACCATCGGTTGTCGTGATGTCCATGTGATGGACGTAGCGCAAGTAGAGGTGGAATTAAGAAGCCAACCGCTCCAACTTGGATTTTTGGTCTGTCTCGACCTCAGTTAGCAGTTTGGTAATGGTTTCCAGACTACTGAGGCCCCTCAAGACTTTGTTCAGTAGTTTCATGTATTCCTTGTTGTTCTCCCATCTGGCATCCTCCCTCTCCAAGCTCACTTTGCCTATCAGCATCTCTGTTTTCTATGCCATCTCCATCGATTTGTGGTAGAGGGTTTCCCTGGGCTGCGTGGCTCCTGGGTCAGTTGCCCAGTCTTCTTCCTGATCCAGAGCATCCCATGTTTTTCCCTTGCACTTTTTGTTAATTACCTTCTCCAGCTGGGTGATGGTTGCCTTTCCTTTCAGTGCAACCAGAGTATGAAAGGTGCCCTCTGCGTATTTTGTCACCTACTCCATCCTTGAAACCCACCAAGGATTGTTTGGAGTTCCCTTGCCCTCAGGGTTTCTTTTGTTGTTCATTCACTTCATACACATGATCCTGTCTGGCCTATGGCTGCTCTTTTGTTGTGTTCTCCACATGTTCCTGTCTACATGGGGGTTCCTCCTTTCCTTGCCCTTGTGTCTTTTGGTAGCCTCTACAATTGGGCTCTTCTGTTTGCCTCTCTTTCTAATGTGTATTCTCTTATTGAACTTTCCTTGTTGCGGGCTCGTCCTTCTAATCATGGTCTGCCCATAGAGGTGAAACTTCCCATCCTTTTTTCTCGTCACTGTACGCATGATCATGATGACTCAACTGTTATTCCTGTACTAGCCCATGACCCTGCTCGCTTGATATCCTACTGGACAACTTCCCATACCTGGTCCTTGGCATGGTGGATCGATACTGGTCCATGTCAATCCCTCTTGCCTTACGTCATTAGCTTCTTGTTGTTTGTCATCGATACTTTCCCACGGGATTTCCCCGAAAATCTTATTGTTGACATGACCTTGTTTTCATACCCTCGCCTGTTGTGTAATTTGATACAGCATTGTGATTGGTAGTCGAGTGTTGGGCAGTCATATTTTGCCTAGGTCCTTCAACCCTTTCGTTGCCCTCCTCGATGTGACCTTCTTTGCTTAAGTTTTTGTCCTGATATTTTGTCGCTATTTGGGTGCAGTCTGTTCTAAATTGTCCTTGCAGGATGTTAATCTAGGTAGTATCTAGTTCTGGTCCTTCCTTGCTAACCCCCTCGTTGGTAATTCTGTCTGCCAGGCCATTTGCTGACCTGCGTACCCAGCGCAACTCCACGGTGTTAATCGTTTGCAGATGCTCTTGGATTTTTTGCAGGGAGTGTGCCAAGTGCCAGTGTTTCTTAACCTTGCCCACTCTAGTTCCTTTTCGGAGTCTCTGCATCATGTTGATGACCAGGGTGGAGTCACCTTCCATGATAGTGTTGGTCATCCTTTCACGGCTTAGAATTTTGAGACAGAGTTCCATGGCTATTAATTCCACTGCTTTGTTGGTTGAGTTTCCCAAGCTCCCAGCATACAAGCAGATTATGTTACCCCCACTATCTCTGATCACCCCTCCCATTCATGTCATTCCTGGGTTTCCTTTTGCCGCCCCGTCAAAATTTAACTTGAGGAACCATGCCGCTGGAGGTGTCCAGTTGCCCTCTCCTAATTGGAGTTGCGGTAGCCACCCTACCTGCGTGTTGTTGCGCCCATCTTTTACGTGAAAAGTTTTCAGGAATCGGGAGTCTTGGCTTGTGAGTTGCGCTCTTTCAGTCTGCCAGTTGCGGCTCCGCACCATTTCTCAGATTTGTGTGATTATTTCTTCCTTGAGTTTCCCTTCCGAGAGGCTTTCATTCCTGAAGATGTGTTGGTTCCTTTCTTTCCATATTGCCCATATGATCATCCCTCGCATGAGGTTCCAGCAGAGGCTTACCATTTCATTTTCATTGTAACTCTCATTCCAGTTATTGATGGTTGCGTTGATGTTACCTCGGGTCCTATTGGACTGGCGGAAGATGCTTATCGCCCAGTCCCATATCTCTGTTGTGTAATTACATTCATCGAGGAGGTGATTCGTTGTTTCTTCCTTCACTTGACAGAGGTGGCATTGTGATGGGCCTATGAAACCTATTTTGCTTATGTTTTCCCAGGTTAGAATTCGGTTGTGGAGTACTAGCCATTTGAACATTTTGATTTTTGGCCACTAGGGGCTGCCCCAAATCTTTCCCCACTGTTGCATCAGGTCTTCTTGGTCTTGGTCCGGGATGTAATTTCGAGATTCTTTTAAGTTGAATTCCCCTCCATTTCTCCTACCCCATATTAGTTGGTCCTCTTCTTCTAAGACTACCATTTTCCTTTTCCCCATTTCCTCCTCCACCTCTTTCGTTATTGTTGCGATCCGATCTTTTTTTTGTGGATTGAGTTTGTCCCATATCCTCCATCTGTCGCGGTCATTTTCTTATTTCCAGTAGTGATGGATTTTGATTTTTCCTTGATTGATCATCTCCTATTAGAGTTCCTCCCTATCCGTATTTTCCATTATGGGTTCCTGTTGCCACGCGTCCTCCCAGAATCTGGTTGTTTTTCCATTCCTCACTTCCCAGAAGCTGTGTTTTTGGATCCAGGTTTTGTTGCACCAAGCTAGATTCCAGATGTTGAGCCTTCTCTTATGTTGGTAAAATGAATTCGACTATGTTCGATGATGTCCGGGGCATACTTGGCCTTCCAGAAGGTTTCCCACGGTGTTGATTTTTCTTTGACCCATCTCCACCAAAGTTTCGCCCCGTAGGCTTCATTGGTTACTTGTGGGTCTTGTAACCCTAGTCCTCCTTTGCATTTTGGTTTGTAAACCTTCTCTCGGGCCATAAGGGCCCATTTTTTATTTCTTTCCGCTCCTCGCCATAGGAATTCCCTTTGGATGGCTCTTATTTTTTGGAGTATTTCTTTGGGAGAGGGAAACACTAACATCATATAGGTCGGGATTGCTTGCAAAACCACTTTGGTCAGAACAAGTCTCCCCGCAAGGTTGAGGGATCTGTAAGTCCATATTTTCACCCTCTCCTATAACTTGTTGATCACTCCTTCCCATGTTTCCATTTTGCATGTTCTTTCCGTCAGGGGAATTCCCAAGTATTTTGTTGGGAGAGTTTTGCGTTCAAACCCCAAAATGTTTGCCAGGTTCCTTCAAATTGTTGGGTTGGTATTGAATAAATATATCATGGATTTGGAGTGATTGATATCTGCTCTCGAGGCTTCCCCAAACTCTTCTAAGATTATTTTATATGCTTTCGCTTCCTTGAACGTGGGTGTGCCATGGAGTAAGGTGTCATCAACGAACTGTTGATGCATGGAGGTAGGGTAGTTTTCGAAAGGTTTAATGCTTGTTATTTCTTCGGTTGCAGCTGTGCTTTTTATGCTTCTAATGAGTCCTTCCATCATCGGAATGAACAAGAAAGGTGATATCAGGTCTCCTTTTCTAATGCCTCTTGAAGGCTAGAAGGGTTTGGTTGGGGCTCCATTGATTAACAGAGAGTAACTTGTCGTTGAAACTAGGTCGACAATCCAGTTGATCCAATGTTGCACAAATCCAAAAGATTCCAGAGTCTTGAGCATATAGTGCCAGTTAATTTTTTCATAAGCCTTTGCTAGGTCAAGTTGGATTATCATCCCCCCTCTCCTCTCAGTTTTCAACGTGTGTATCAGTTCATGGGCATGGATGATGTTGTCCAAAATTTTTCGCCCTTCTACAAAACCCGCCTGTTCCTGGGAAATCAGTGAGGGTAGGAGAGGTTTCAGTTTGTTAGCTATGACTTTGGAGATTATCTTGTAAACCACATTTCATAATGTTGTGGGTCTGTAGCGGTCTGGGGTTTTGGCTTCATTTTATTTGGGGATTAGAGTAATCATTGTGGCATTTAGCGCTTTAAAAATGGAGGTCGAACATCTGGAGTCTTCCACCACCCCATAGACGTCATGTTTGACCACTTCCCAACAGGCTTTGAAGAATTCCACTGTGAAACCATCTGGACCTGGGGCCTTTCCATTGGGCATCTCCTGGACCACTTGGTCAATTTCCTCCTTAGCGATGGGTTTGTTTAGGTTGATATTTTGTTCCTCGGTAACTAGCCTGGGGATGTGTTGAGTTATCCTTTGTATGACCTACATTCAATCTTGTTTGGGTTCTTGGGCTATCCCATGGAAGTGGTTTACCAATATATTTTCGATCTCCTTGTGGGACTCTCTTTCGATCCCATCCTGATCCCAGATTTTTAGGATTTTTTTGTGGGTTCTTCTAGACATGGTGGTTCTATGAAAAAACCTTGTATTCCGCTCTCCTTCCTTTAGCCACCTGATTCTGGATTTTTGGCGCCATATAGTCTCTTCCTGTTGGCATCTTGCTTCCCATTCCTGGGTCATTTGGATATCTTCCTTTTTTTGCTCCTCTGTATAACCCACGTCTATGCATATTTCTTGGAGGTTCCTCATTCTATCTTCAATAATTATTTTCTCTTGGTTTATGTTTCCAAATATTTTCTTGTTCCACTCCTTGAGTTTATGTTTGATGTACCTGAGTTTCTTATAAAG
>JASDQU010243039.1:0-11799 GCA_032191745.1 Picea mariana
GGATGGTCCTCTTCCTCTTCACTTTTTCTTTTTGAAGTATTACCCAAAACCGGTCGCTTCCGTTCTAAATAATCTTCATACAAAACTGTCACCATCTCCGACATAGCATGGAATGTTTTCCGGAAGTCTTTCTCTTCTTGAGGAATCCCTTAGTCCGATGCCATCTTCTCTTTGAAAGAAGCTCTCTTTCTCAATCCAATTAATGGATTCTCTGCAACAATATCACCTTCACCACGCTGTATCTTTTCCCTGGTTATCATGCAACTCAAATCCAAACATTAACTAGCTCTGATACCACTTGATCCGCAGGATCTTTTAACTGATTAAGGTTGAGCTTTAAACTTGCATGTATAAATTAACCATTTGAGAAATTAATGAAAGAATGAGGAAGAGGATTATATCAGTCAAATACACATATGCAGATCTGAAATGAATAATGAACAGCAAACCATAAGAACGCAGGTTGATAACGGAGTTCGGCACAATTTTTGCCTACGTCTCCGGGCCTTTTTCCTTGTGGGGGAGGCTTCTTTATTTCTGCTCAAGTGCTCAAAATTACATCTCCGCAATGCCAAATGGCTACAAGAATGATCTGGTCTTGTTGTCCCAGATCTCAAGAACCCTGCAAAAGAAACAACATGCAAAATTGATGCTCCAAGCTCCCAGAAACGATCCGACAACGTCTCCACCTCAAAGGCTTCCTTGCATCAAACTGACTTTGGCTTGGCTTTCCTCCAGCATAACTCTACTCTGAATGAATTTGTTTGGCCTCAAACAGGCCTGGTTTATATAGCATTGGAGTTGGTTTCACATCCCCAACTTCCTCCAAGAATCTGGCCTCCAAAAATGCCCAATATCCCCCAAAAATAGAAGAAATCTGCTAATAATAGGCTGAATTAATTTAAAAAAAACCAACTCTGTTATAACAAAAACCCACTTTATTAAACAAATCGGGCATAAGCCCCTTCTCCTAGGCGCGCGCCCCTGATTTGTGGTCACATGGCTAATTTTTGGGCTAAGCGCTATCCCGTGGGCTACGCGCTAGCCCTTAACTCGCGCCAGCACCCGGTTCTTTGGCCGATTCATATGGCCACGGCTAACAGCATAACCCCCCGCCCGGCACCCACGTTGATCAGCTCCCGGTTTTGCGGAATGGTCATATGACCCGTGGGCTTATGGTTATTATTGCCCGCATATTTGTTGAACCTCCGCGCCGTTGGTCGTGTAACAACCGTTGAACCAAGGGCTGGGGCTAAGCCCCGGCCCTTTTAGCCGCCCAATGAACCTTTGCGCAAATTCAAAAACATTTCATGTCGATTCTATTACAAGAAACACTGGCCGCCCGAGTGGCTAGCCAAACTTGCCAGTCCGTTCACCACCCGGAGGTCCCGTGTTCGAACCCCGGCGAAACCATAACAAAATTTTACATTGCAACCAACGAGCCGATAATGCAGTGCCACGTGGCAGCCTGTGACTGGGCCACGTGGCATTTTAAAAACCAATCGAAACATGCCATGTGTCGGCCTGTGATTGGCCCACGTCTACCGCCACATCATCTGACATGTCTACCTGCCGTACTGCCCAATCATATGCCACGTCAGCCTGCCGTACACCCTGTCATCTTGCCACGTGTCACCCTGTCAGTGGTGACACGTGTCACCTCCGTACTGGTCCAATTGTATGCCAAAAGTGCCAAATCCACCTGACACGTGTCACGTCCTGGTGATGCCACATGTCCTCCGTACGGATCTGCCATGTGTCGCCTTCTGAAGCTGCCACATCAGCTGTATGGCCCTGCCACGTCAGCTGTACGGCCCTGACACGTGACTGTACGGACTGTACAGTCATCCCCTTTTTTGCCTGTTTGACTTTTCGGACAGAACGCGATATCTTCTCCATACGGGCTCCGTTTGAGAAAGTAAATATACCTCCAAAATCAGGAGGACGAACCGGACGCAATGGCATAGGTTTCGTCGCATTTCAAGAACTTTCATTTTTGAGCATTTTTCAAGCCCTATCAGGCTTCTGGATCCGATTTCGGATCACACCAACTAGGTCCTTCAAAGACAAATGAGCACGCCCTCCAAGGATCTCAAGTCATAACATCATGATAAGTGAATCCAATCAATAAATGAGCCATATAATCATGTGCATCAAAGATCACTATATCAAACAATTAATTTCTCAAAGACACTATGCGACTTATTAAGCTTGAATATGGGAGGGTTGACGAGGTGTCCTTTTGGGTAGATCTTGCCCTAGGTCAAGGAGAGTTTCCAAGAGATCCCTCTCTAAGCCATGTAAAGTGGATGAAGTGGTTAGGTTCAATACTCAATGGGCATAAGGATCATGACATACAAGGGGTTGGAGTGTCTCATTCATGTATTCCTTTGTAGAGGGTGTCTGGTACCTTCGTTTGCAAGGCACTTTTTTTAAGACCATCAATTGCATTTTATCTTTCTTTCTTTGTATTTTATTTAAATATAGCATAAGGAGAGGTTGAAGGTCATTGCCTTGGCATGGTGACTAGATGAAGGCAATGTCACCCACAAACACCTAGTGGAAATGAGAAGGTTGAATCATGATGAGACCCCCTTTCTCTCAGCCATGCAACTGAGAGCCATTACCCTAGTTTGGTGACTAGATGATGGAAATGGCATACAACTATATATTCATGGAAGTGAAAGATCGGCTGGTGATGAGACCTCCTATCCTTAAAATAACCTGTTAAGCAGTCTTTATTATATCCTGGGTCCCCTTTACTCAAAGATAAGTGTTTCACTTCTTTCTTGGGTGATCCTTGAGTAAAGCATCTAGAAGGTTTATACAAGGATTTTATCTTTTACCCAATATCAATCCCTCTTGGCCTTCAACCCCTTCTTCCCATAGAATTAGGGACAACCCCTTCTTGGGTCAATACACCCTAAAATCCAAGAGATGAGGAAATGGATGGGAATAATGATGGAAAGTGGTAAGTATGCTCGAGAATGGTACGATGGATCATTAAGGGAGTTCCTAGTAGCAAACCCATTCCCAAGGAAGACCACTTACTAGCGCACAATGCCAACCACCAAGGTGAAGCAAGGAAAAAGGCATAATTTCCAAGCATATATCATGAATTATATAGAAATCTAAGATACAACATACTCAACTGGATTAAATATTGAAATGATGCTTACCACAATACTGTACCTCATGGAGCAAGGCCCATTGCCTTCCGGAAGCTAGTTGATGTGGTGGATGCCATCCAAAAATATGTGACCATTTGTGGTGGTAAGAGGGGTTTCCATCTTTGCAAAAAGGTATTTTTGGTCATGTAGTCTCTTGACACTCCATATCTGCAACCTAAGGGCCTTGAGACATAATCTCCTTAGTTATCCACAAAATGGGGATAACATCTGGCTCCTACTTGGGGACATGTGCTTGTCATAGAGTGCATGAGAATCACAACATATCTTGGTAGACCTATGCATGCAAGGAAACATCAAATTGTCAAGTGTAGGATGGCCTACTCATCCTTGTTCTCATATGATCATAATCAAAACCAACTAAGCTAGAAAAATAAAATTTTCACATTTTTTCAAAAAACTCTAAACTAAGCATGAAATCAATATGAAAGTAGAGAAAAATGAAAATCAAATGCATCTAAAATAATATGAGCAATCAATACACAAATGCAAGGAATCAAAATGACTTACCTACTTACCTATATCATGGGCTTTGAAGAAGTCATGTGACCTAGATGTGAGGTTGGAAAAGAGACCCATCTACCAGTAGTGGCATCTTTCTCCCGTCTAATGTTGTTAGATAGTACCTTTCTTTGTCATGCTTCTTCTTGATGATGTAATGGCCAAGCCATGAATTGTTGTCTTTTTGGTCATATTTTGGCTTTCCCTTTCTTTTGTACCACATGAGCACAATAATTTCTTCATTGAAATTGATGCAAGGTGTATTCTTATCGTGTGGAAGCTTTGTGTGGACTGTATCTTTGACAATTTCTTCATGTTTCTCATCTTCCTTCTTCAAAATTTGGATAGACCATAGTTCCTTCCCATGGTATTTTGCATTTTTTTCTTTGTATTTATCTTTCCATGGAAGAAGCATGTCTATAGAGTCGTCCTGCATAAAAGGTAGCTCAAATGGATCATACTCAATGGTATGTGGGAGTACATCATAATCACATCTATTTTCATAATCAAGAGCATCAGGATCCATCATGTGTCTATCAAATTTCTCTCGATTGTATAGTATCTGAAAAGTGCCATCTCCCATATGAATGTGTGCATGGGTGAGATCCATGCTCAGGAAACCCCCAAGAGCAATAGACTAGCTTTTAGATAAGAACATTCCCCAAGAATCAGGAACGTTAATCACTACTATGTCTATGAGAATGTTGATATGTGCAAAATCAATCAAGAAAACCTCAATGTCCTCACATACCTCGAGAAATTTGACTTTTCTGGAATCAATTCCACACACATTTCCACAAGGTCGGGTTGTCTTCAAGCCAAGCTGTTTCATTACCTTCAATTACATGACATTTTCTAAGGCCCATGAATCAAGCATGCAGTTGTTCAAGTGGAGGCCTTTCATTCCTAATGAAATATAGAAGGGAGATTTCTTGTCCCTTGGCCAATCAAGATACATAGTGTTTAAAATGATGGGAGGATCCTCCTTCTCGGTTAGCACCTGTAATATCCTCAAAATTTCCCTTTTTACGGAAGGGATCTCACACATATCTGTCACTGGGACTGTCATATTCAGTTTTCCAAACATGCTTGCAACATCTATATTAATTGAATTTCATCTGTAGGAGTTGTCTTAGGAATAAACTCACATACCGAAGGTGGAGGTGGTGGAGCCACCTTTTCTGCTGATGGAAGAACAGTATCGTGATATGATGGAGGGGATGAAGAATTTTTTCTTCTATAGGTTCAAATTTCCCTCCTCAATTCCTTCTTCTGATCATCTGTCAATTTACTTAAGGCCTATAGTCCCCCCTCTCTTTCTCCTATTCTTTTGGCTTCATTGATATGTTCTTGGGTAACCTGTTCATCATTGAAATTGCATATCGTGAAGTTTGTATCTTTAGGATAATCGTCATCTAATCAGGGGCACTCATCTTCCCTGTGGGGTTCCTAGCATGGGAGACACCAAGATTCTATATCAACTATCCCAATAGGTTTCAAATTATCTAGGGCCTTCTCCTCTTGTTGAGGTCTTGGTTTCCATCTAGTGGCATCTCTCTGTTGTCTGGAAAACTGAGGTATGGGAGCAGATTGATTTCTTTCGAATGCAATCATATGGTTCATAAGTTGATTCTACACATGAACAAACTAAGTATTCATTTGGTCTATCTTGTGAGTCATGAGAGAAATTGGATCAGGAACATTGTTGTTGGAAACCTTCTTCCTTGCTTCTATCTTGGTACAAGGTGTTGGGGTCCTATAATCATAGGTAACTTGATTCTTCAGCTGCTTATTTGGCGTTGCTCCCACTATGAAGACATCTGGCTTACTGAGATTAGTTGATTCCATTTCCCCATCCATTCATTTCGCCCAATCCATCATCACCCTACTGCATCTTTCATCCACCATTGTGCCCTTCAGTCCCTCACCCTTCATTTCTTCACCCCTTCACCAATATTATCCTTGCATGAATAAACAAGCTTAGGAAAAAAGAAACAATAGGTTAATAATGTTAGTAATAAAATTTAGTGTAGTTAGATTAATTAAAATGTGTTAGACTAGTTAATAATTAATTAATTTATTTGTTTAATTTAGTACTTAGGTTAGTATTTTATTAATCAAAATATTAACTAAAGCTTAAATAAAAAACAATTAAAAATATAAAATATATAAATATATAAAATATAATAAAAAAAATATATTGATAAAACATATAAAATATAATAAAAAAAACATATATTAAAAAAAAAATTTAAAAAACAAAATAACAAAATAAAAACAAATATATAAAAAACACAAAATTAAAAATTAAAAATTAAATTATCCTTAAGTCTACAACACTCACTCATGCATGCCCGTACAACTCGGATCCCCCCCTCATGTCACATCAACACTTTGGGGTCTGAGTTGGTGGTATTGGGAGGGACAAGTGTCACCTCAGGGTGAACTCAGAGCCCCCCTCCCAATACTACTTACCACCTCAGGGGGGTCCGAGTAAACCACTCTTCCCTCCAAAACCGCCCTCCCGAAAAACTCAAAACCACTCTTTTTCGCCAGTTTGAACAGTCATCTTCCGAGGTGGATTCCGGGAAAATGGAAACACATTTTCATAAAACAAGAGAGGTTTTTGTTCAGAACGCACTGAAGAACAAAACCCACTTCCATATTTTTCACAAGTTCCATCACTTTAGAGAATCGAAGCCATATTTCATCCTCTTTTTTCAGTTTTTCATTTTTCCTGTTTCAGTCCTGATTTTGCGGGAGATGTTTCTGCAAGCTGGAGATGAATTTGGAAAAACCGAAAGAGGTTTTTGTCCAAAACATTCTCATATAAAATAAAATATTTCAATTTATGCACAGGTGTCACTGTTGAGGAGAAGCATATGTCTATGTTGACCCCTTTTTCAGCAGTTTGGCCTGCCTTTCATGGTGGACAGTTCAACGATTTTTAGGGATTTTATTTCTATTTTTGGCCGAGGTGGTTGAATTCGACCTCCTAAGCCTGGGAGAGTCTGTCATATATATTGTAACAAGTCAAATGTACAAGGGGGATTTTGGTAAGAGGAGAAAGTCCCATCCTGTAAATTTTCTCACTGAGTTTCAAGTAACTGTTTACAAAGTAATACAAGACCAGTTGTTCAGGATTCATGTGGTGTATGAAATGGTGAAGTTTTCTCTTGTTTTTTATGTGTTTTTTCGTTGTTTATATTTCTCTGTATTTATGAGATTCTAATTGGAAAGTAGAAGGTGATGAATAGGATTTGTTATTTAGAGCACCCTATTCTAGTTGTGTTTAAAATCTGTATGTTTTCCACTAAGGATAGATTGAGGAATTCTTAATTGCTCCTCAGTATCTACCTAGCCTTACATTCTCTTATATTTCATAATCTTTTCAAAATTCCAAGATCCATAGTAGTACATCTATATTACCTTGTTTCACTCATGCTTGATACTTTTGCAAATTGATCACACAAGCCTTTTGACTCCATTTCCCATGGCATGTTCCTTTGCTTTCCCCACCAAACCAATTCAAAAATACAAACTCTGAACCCATTAGCTAGCCTAATATCTATTAAAACAAAGCTAAATCATACAGAGAGATCCCTCTCTGAGTTTAGCGGGGCTAGATCCTAAACTCCAAAGTGGTTTTGTGGTTACCCCTACCGATTTCCTCCTCAGCCTGGGAAGTTACAGGGTGATAACATAATGGTGATCATACTAGGGAACTTTCTCCAGTAGTACACTTCAAGTTCCAGATCTAATCACTGATGGTGGACAATGACCAGACACAAGAAGGATGAAATTTTTCACCTGGCGACTCCAATCAGCTCCAGACACTGCCAACTTAAAGACTCCACTGGAGGAAGAACCTGAAGCATGACCAAGCAATATGGAAAGAGCATGTATTCAAGCTCAAATTGTATTCAAGACATTTTTGGCTTTATCTATAATTATGTCCTATATTTTTCTAATCCGGATCAAGAGTATATTGTTGAAGTTTACATTGATCATATGCAAATTGATGAACCTCAAGAGACTAAGCCCCAAATTGTAGATTATGTACATACTCATACACTTGTAGAAAACCTAGTGAGACAAGAGCCTCATGCTTTATCTCCTGCCATTGTTGGAATTTCAGTTAGTTATAATCCCCTTGCTTTACCTCCTATATCTGTAAAAGTCCCAGACATATACAAGCCTCTAGATTTGCCTCCTATTCTCCATAACCTCTCTGTCAATTACATCAATAATCTGCTCAGGTTTGATGGAGAAGATGTGAAGATCACTGCTAAAAAAAACATTCAAAGTCTTGAGGATTTTCTTGATCTGTTTGAGGTGGAATAAGATGATGTCTGTATCAGGATGTTTTCCCTATCATTGCTAGGTAAAGTTAAAGATTGGTTTAAGAATCTTCCAGCTGCAAGCATTAGCAGTTTCCATCAATTTGTAAAAAATTTCCTAGATCGATGGGTGATCATGAGAAATTTCTTTCTCATCCTAGAAGAATATGACCATTTGAAAAGACAGCCAGGGGAGACAGTACATTAGTTTTTAGAAAGGTTCAATAAGGTCTACCATGAAGTTCTTGTTGATATAAGGCCACCCCCAGGATTATCTCACTTGCATTACCCTTATTCTTTTGATCCTAAGATGGAATTCCAATTAAGAGAAAGCAACACTGCCACCCTTGAAGAAATGTAGAATATTGTAGTGGGTGTGGAAGCTAAATTGCTGAAAAAAAGGTCCAAGATAAAGGCAGAAAAGAAAGATAGAACATAAAAGGAACAGATGACATCTTCAGAAGTGAAACTATATGTCCTCGAAAACACTGTAAAAGATATGATGCAGATGATTAGCATAAAAGATAAACTTGTTGTTCAAAGAACACATGTTCAAATAGTTCCAGAACAGACAAGGACCAATGTCCCCAAACACTTTGCAGCTCATCCTTGGTATCATGGATTGGATAATGATTGTTTCATGTATTTAATTCACAACGTAGTCAAAGATGAAGTTCCAACTCAACTTGTTGAAGAGCCATCAGCTGATATGATGTGCATGTTTGATGACCTTGCATATGTAGATGATTTTGCAGGATATGATCATTAGGGTGATGATTATGTGGTTGATTTTGATGATGAATGCTCAGAGAAACCAACACTATATTCATGGGAAGAAGAATTCCAATTACCACAACGCCAAAATGACAATCAAACTCTGCATACAAATCAAGATTGCAAGGAGGAAAATGCAGAAAATTGTCAAGAAAGTGCAAATTGCCTACCCCTATGTTTTGCCTTGCTCCTGAGAAAACATTGCAAGAAGATTGTAAATAGTAAGAATGATAAGTGTTCTGATGAACCACTTGAGGAAAACATGGATGATATATCTGCTTTAGATCCAGAGGTGCAACCCTTGAATCTTTTTGAATGTCAAACCTTAGATGAAATCATAGAGCATGGGACATGTAATGAACTGATCTATTTTGATTCCTTTCCCTTATGATTTAGTTCATTTCAGATTGTGAGAGGGAATCTTAGTTATATTCTAGTTGAGAATCACAGTGTAAGCCATGAAATGCCAGTAGAACCAATGCCACAGTCATCTAAAGCACTTTATGACCCAATAGCTGATATGTTGGATAGCTTGTGTTTTCAAAGTCAGTTTTCATTTACCCCTAATGATTTCAAGAGTTGTTATGATATGGATATGATTAGACAGTCAACTCCAATGTCTTGTTCGGAAGAAGTGTTAGTAAAAAAATCATCAGAGCAAATACAAGCATGTTTCGAGTCACCTGAATACATAGAGAACACATGTGTGGCACCTAGTCATGAGGTTGAATTGACTGAGTCAGAATATCCAGTGATGGGTCAAGTCTATCTTGATCCAGTGGCTATTTATATGGAGAAATTGTTCATCACAGAGCCACAATGCATTCCTAGTATTTTTGTTATCTGTCAGGTTTATCAAGCTCCTTGTGATGAAGATCGGGATGGAAAATAGTTCATGATGCCTATGCAAGTTCTATTTCTAATATTGATTGAAAACATTGAAAGAACAGAGTTGTTAAAGCAGTTTATTGACTGGATACACTGGCATTATTGTATCATTTAGAACAACAAAATTATCAGTAGTGTAGTTGTAAGGTCCTATATAACAGAACCTAAAATTTCATAAATTTAAACATAAAATTTCTATCATAATTTCTTTACGGTTCTATATTCAGCAAAATAACAGGTCATGGTTCAGAAAAATTCAAAATGAGTAGCATGATATAAATAACATATTGAATAACATACACAACTTAGTAAAATAATGAACCATCATAACGATAATGAACATGCCAAAATAATGAACATAAATACCTCTCAAGTGATGTTGTTTCCCCAACTTTGTCTGTCCAAGCTAAAGCTGAAACTCTGTCCAAGCTGCTTTGCCCAAACTCTGCCCAAAACTAAATCTTTTCCTCCCAGCCAGCTAGGAACAGAGCCTCTCTGGCTCCCTAGCTCCAGGATTCCATAAGGATTCCTGGCCCCTGAACCCAAAACTCCCAGCAACAGGTGCACCCTGTCTCAGTCCACCAAACTCCAACAAGTTCCTCAAGCAAAAACTAGTAGTACTATCCTCTAGCAAGCTACTCCACCCCAAACCAGCAATGCAGTCCTCTCCTATGAAAAATGATTCTCTCCCAAAACCCAAAAAGTCCCTTCTCGAGTGTTTTTCCCTTCTCTTATCCTCCTTTCCCCCTCTCTCATTCACTGCCTTCCACCTTTATTAAGTCTCACCCACCTTATCTCTCCATTAAGTGTCATCTACCTTATCCCCTTTCTCTTTAATGGTTCCATCATTCGATACATTAAGTCTCCATTTAATAAATTAAAAATTTATTAAACTCAAATTCATTAACCAAATATTTAATCACGAAATTAATTAAACTAATATACATTAAACAATGATTTAAATCATGACAATTGATTAATTACTTAGTGTTGTTACATACACCCACCCTTCAAGAAACTTCGTCCCAAAGTTAAAGTATTTTATGATACAAGGGAAAAGACACATGGTTCACACATTCATATTCAATAACCAACATTATTAGTAAGTAATCCAAGAAAACTCATACATACTAGTGTACATGTACAATAAATTCATGTGTAGCTAGTACATACAAGTCTCGTGCATGTACTAATAACAATAAATATCACCCCTATAGTAATTTATGTATGCATCCAATACAATCAACAAGACTATTCATTTTATAAAAGATAATAAACCAATGAAATGTTTTCGAATTCCCTTAATTACAATAATCTATCTCAACAATTTTATTTAGACAATTGTGGTTTAGTTACATAATTATGAATATTCATATATACACATTTTCTTTTCAGAAGGAAAAACAATAAATTTCACCATAAGACGAATCTCCATACACTCTCAACTTTTTCTATTCATCCTTCCTCCCTAACTTACTTCCATCTTCCATTCCTATCCTTCCTCTGTTGGACTATCTTGGAGCGTCAACTATATTGACCTAACTCCAAATAGAACCTGTAAGAGAAAGTGTCACTATCTTGACCAAGCTTCCCCAGTGGGCAACTGACAGTCATCATCACACGTCTAGGGGAGCGTGAGCTAACACCGTCCTCCCATGACTCTAGGTTTCGGAGGATACACGGTGGGAAATGCCTCCACCCCTCCTAACATGACTAGAGTCCACACCCTACAATGGAATATACAGTGGCACTGTGTTGTTTTGTGTTTTGTCATCGTTTATTCAGCTTTAGGCAGTCTCACCACCTGAAATCCTACACTGGTCCACATATCATAGCAATGCATTCAAACCAATATAATTTCACATACAAAGATTCATACCATATTGGTTCTCAGTTAGTGGTCATGAAATCCACTTTTATTATCATTATCCCTTGGCAATTTCATAGCCCAATGAGCTGCAAATTAGTCTATAACACAAACTCATACATATCTATGCATTATCATCATGTAATTGCATACAACCATAATTTCAATTCGGTATCCACATACCAACAACTTTAACATCAAATTTTTCAAGTTAGAAATAGATCTCTTAATATCCCTGTAA
>JASDQU010243039.1:21475-72912 GCA_032191745.1 Picea mariana
TTTTTCTCCAGTTTGACCAGTCGTCTTACGAGGTGGATTTCGGGCAAATGGAAACGAATTTTCAAAAACCAAGAGAGTTATTGTTCAAAATGGGCTGAAGAAAAAAAAAATCTTCCAGATTTTGCACAGGTGCCACCATTTGGGAGAAGCGAAGTCATATTTCAGCCTCATTTTTTCAGTTTTTCATTTTTCCTGTTTCAGTCCTGATTTTGCAGGAGCGGTTTTGGCAAGATGGAGATTAATTTAGAAAAACCAAAATAGATTTTGTCCAAAACATGCTCATCTACAATAACCTCTTTCATTTTATGCACAGGTTTCATCATTGAGGAGAAAATTATGTCTGAGTTGACCCCTTTTTCAGCAGTTCGACCCGTCTTTCATGGCGGATAGTTCAAAGATTTTCAGGGATTTTATTTCTATTTTTTGCCGAGGTGGTTGAATTCGACCTCCTGAGCCTGGGAGAGTCTGTTATATATATTTTAACAAGTCAAATGTACAAGGGGGATTTTTTTAAGAGGAGGAAGTCCCATCTTGTAAATGTTCTCACCGAGTTTCAAGTGATTGTTTGCAAAGTAATACAAGACCAGCTATTCAGGATTCATGTGGTGTATGAAATGGTGAAGTTTTCTCCTGTTTTTTATGTGTTTTTCCGTTTTTTATCTTTCTATGTATTTCTGAGATTCTAATTGTAAAGCAACAGGTGATGAATATGATTTGTTATTTAGAGAACCCTATTATGGTTGTGTTTACAATCTGTATGTTTTCCACTAAGGACAGATTGAGGAATTCTTATTTGCTCCTCAGTCTCTACCTAGCCTTACATTCTCTTCTATTTCATAATATTTTCAAAATTCCAATATCCATAGTAGTACATCTAGCTTGCCCTATTTCACTCATGCTTGATACTTTTGCAAATTGATCACCCAAGCATTTTGAATCCATTGCCCATGGCCCGTTCCCTTGCTTTCCCCACCAAACCAATTCAAAAATTCAAACTCTGAACCCATTATCTAGCCTAATATCTATTAAAACAAAGCTAAACCATACAAAGAGATCCCTCTTTGAGTTTACGGGGGCTAGATCCTAAACTCCAAAGTGGTTTTGTGGTTACCCCTGCCGATTTCCTCCTCAGCCTGGGAAATTATGGGGTGATAACACGAGGGTACTGAAAAGGTTCTATTTTTGAATCAAGGAGATTCTCTTCAATGTCAATACTGAACTCTTTAGACTCTTCCAATGATGTTTTATTTTTATCTTTGAGAATGTATTAGAACTTCCCTTCAAAAGCATTCACGTAAAGGAGATGTACTAATAATAATGTAGGACGATAATCTCTTGGAATTTGATAGTACAACCTATCAAATATGGAAATGAATTCCTTTACTATTTCATTCTCCTTTTTCTTTATTTAATTGAACTGAGTCCCAAGTGTCCCACCATATACCTTTCTTGACCATCTGCTCTCGAATAAGGTGGAAAAGGAATCATAAGATGTGATATGATTATCAGGGAGTCCTTTGAACCAATCAAGGGCTTCTTCAGTCAATGATGAATAAAATAGCCTCATGGACACATCTTCATGATCAATACCTGCATTGTCAATATCCTGACCCATGACATAAATGTGGTCTTCAGCAGTTATCACATTGTTTCCTCGGAACTTTGGCAACCACTTGTTGACTTATGTTGGAATTTTTTTTAGGGTAACCTTGGATGTTGGGCATGTTAAGGGGTTTGTAGAGGTCCCTTGCTCAAGGGCGAGCCATTGGAGCAAGAGGAAGGGATTTATGGAAAAGAGTTTTAGCAACGGGAGAATTGAGAGGAGGCCTTCTTTGGTAAACATTAGAAGGCTTGAACCTCCCAGGGGGAAAAGGTTTGGGGAAAGAAGGATTCTGGAAAGGTGGAGTTGCCAGATGAGTTTCAATATGAGCTCATCAAGGAAAAGGGAAAAGGGAAATTCCATTAGGTGGAGTTTCCAGGAAAGCTAAGGGAAAGGATTTGGGATAGCTTACCAAAGTGTCTTTAGGGTACGAAGAGGATTCAAAATCCTCCCTAGCAACGATGCTAAAATGTTATAGCTCAATTTGTAGGTTAGGAAAATCTCGACCCAACCACAAAGCAAGAGCTACAACTTGGGAATTCTACACCCAATGTCACCTCGATGTAGGTCGAGAATGGTACGATGGATCATTAAGGGAGTTCCTAATAGAAAAATCATTCCTAAGGAAAAGAACTTACTAGGGCACAATGTCAACCACCAAGGTGAAGCAGGGAAAAAGGCATAATGTCCAATCATATATCATGAAATATAGAGCAATCTAAGATACAACATACTCAATTGGCTTAAATATTGAAATGATTCTCACCATAATATTGACTTGTACCTTATGGAGCAAGGCCCACTTCCTTCTGGAAGCTAGTTGATGTGGTGGATTCAATCTAGAAATCTATGACCATCTGCAGTGGTGAGAGGGTTTTCCATCTGTGCAAAATGGTATTGTTGTTCATGTAATCTGTCGGCACTCCATATCTGCAACCTGAGGGCCTCGAGACATAATCTCCTTAGTTATCCACAAAATGGGGATAACAGACATAATTTGATACAAGTAAACCCCATTTTGTTTCCCATTATAGAAAAGGAGGTCATAAAACTTATGGATGCAAAGATCATAATTCCTTTGCGATATTTTGAATGGGTAGCTAATTTTTTTCCTGTGAGAAATAAAAATGGAGAGATCAGACTTTCTGTTGACTTTAGAAATATGAGTAAGTTTTCTTTGAAAGACAATTACTCTTTACCCAACATGGATCATATACTACAAAAGGTAGTCGGGTCTCTAGAATACCTATGATGGATGGATACTCTGGTTATAATAAAGTAGCTATGCACTTGGATGACATAGATAAGATTGCTTTTACCACTCCTTGGGGAACATTTATGTATGACAAGATGCCATTATTGGATATAGGTTTTATTGGAGAAAAGGATTAGTTCATTGTAATATATCTTGTTGACATGACAATATTTTCAAAAATCAATATCATATTAAATATTTAAGACATAACTTCACTAAATGTAGAAGTTTGTCTTATCTTTAAATGAAAATAATTCTTTTTTTTCCATGGAAGGAAAATTGCTAGGCCATATAGTATCTAAGGATGGGGTTAGGATTGATCCTGAAAGAGTGGAGGCCATTAGAACAATTAGTCTACCAATAAATAAGAAATAAGTGCAGTATTTTCTAGGAAAGATAAATTTCCTTAGAATATTTATACCCAAATTTGTTGAAATAATGAAAAACATTATTGATATGTTGAGAAAAGATGGTGAAATAAAGTGGAATATTGAGTCTAAAGGTTCCTTTGAAGAAATTAAAATTGATCTAGGAGAATCCCCATTCTTAGTTATCCTAGATTATGATAATCCCTTTATAATATTCTCTTTTTCCTTAGAGAACACCGTAGAATTTGTCTTATTACAAAATAATGATGATGGTCATGAGCAACCTATTGTGTTTTTTAGAAAGGGATTGACAGATGTTGAATTGAAATATAGTATCATGGAGAAACATGAATATGCTTTGTGTAAATCCTTAAAGGCTTTCAGGGATTATATTATGCATTCTTATATCATAGCCTATGTCCCAATTGTTGTTGTTAAAGATATTCTTTTTCATCCTGACAATGAGGGGAGAAGAGGTAATTAGATAGATAAGCTACAGGAATATGATCTGTAAATTAATCCTACAAAATTGGTAAGTGTCCAATTGCAAGGTACTGAGAATGAATATGATATCTCAAGCATTGATGACAAATAAGCCACAACTTAGAGATATGAAACATCCTTTGCTCCATGTAGACCCCAAATTCTCTCAATATTCTGTGTACAAAGATATAGTCTTTCACTTACAAAATTTGCAATGCTCAACAAACTGGGATAAGGCTAAGGCTAGATCTATCAAATTGAAGGTTGTTAAATACTATAGTATTGAAGAGAAATTATTTTGGAAAGCTCCTGGTGGAATTTTACTGAATTTCATAATAGAGGAACATACAAAAGACATCCTTAATGAGTTCCATAGTGGAGTTTGTGGAGGGAATCGTTCTTGGAGAGATACAACTTACAAAATATTCAGGGATAGTTATTATTGGCCCTCTCTGTTTTATGATACCAAAGCACTAGTTAGGGCATGCCCTAAATGCCATATACTTGTAGGAAAAAAATATCCATCAACGCCTCTCCTTTTCAACTGGTGTATGGGACAGTTGTTGTTTTTCCTATTCATCTAGGTCTTCCATTGATGAAATCACTACAGGATGAAGAAGAAGAACCAAATAATTTACAGAGAAGAATCCACCAACTCATATAAGTTCAACAAAAGAGGGAATTTGTATTTTTTAAATCATGAGAACATCAAGAAAGGATGAAGAAGATTTTTGAAAAGAGATCTAAAGATAAAATTTTGTTGTTGGATATCTGGTCTTAAAATGGGATTTAAGAAGAGAGGCCAAAGGAATTCATGGTAAATTTGGTAACTTGTGAATGAGACCTTTTCAAATAACTAAAGTCCAGGACATCAACACTTATGAGCTATCATATCCTGATGGTGATGTATTGGGAGATCCTATCAATGGAAGATTTCTCAAGAATTTTCTACAATGTTGAGCTCTAAGTCTATCCTACTTGTACAATATTAGTTTAGTTTCCTTTCTTTTAATTTCAAAATCCACAACCCAATGGATAAGGAAACTAGTCCATTTTTCTCAACACATTGTAGGGATCTGTTGTCCCATTAGAGCCAATGTTAGTACAAGGTTAAAACTTTTATGGGCACTAGGTAATTAGGGATAGTTACAACCTTGGTTCTTGTTTTATCAAGAGAAGATTCCACTTGGGACCTGCAAAATGGAAAATGTTTACCTTAACAATGATTAATTTGAGGAAAGAGGCCTTTTAATGAAGAAACATGAATTAATTCAGTAAAAATGTGCTTGTTTCCATGCACAAGGGGCTTAAAATACATGTAAACAATGTCTCTCACAAATACATAGCTTACACCAGTGACTGAGGGTTATGACTGGGGGGATAAAAATCCATATTTCAATCTTCTCCACCAAAAGAAATGAAATCAACACTCCAAAGAATAACACATAACTTCTCCCAATATCTATGATGGACAATGCATATCGCATCCACAACATAATCGTCCTTTAACGAGACTTGGGCATGCGAGAATGGTTTTGAGGTTCAATACGTGGCATGTTTATATTAGTTTTGCATCACTTTTGGCTATGGGAAAACCACTCTCCTGGGCATGTGAAACTATCAATGGTATCTTGGGAACCACTTTGTTGTGTGTTTGTTACACATCAAAATTACTCATTAGGATGATGGCCTAATGTCATCGTTGCCAGTGTCGCATTTTTGGTCGCGAGTGTCAAAAACATCATACTGTCATATTGCCTATGTCGTGTCTCTAACGACATCATAAGGACACTTAAGAAACCTTCAAAGATTGGTTTTAGGAAGCAAAATCATTTGATGAAAAGTACAAAGCATTTGCCATGAAGAAAACCACTCAAAAATGATTTTTGGAAGGAAGCACTCCCATACCCATAGACATGGAGCATCGATGCTCCCTAGCCTTCTTTGGGGGAGAGTTGAAACGCTATGTGCACCCTTTTGGGGGAGCACTACCCTTTCTGAGCGAATTTTGGCTTGTTGAGATAAATCAGGGAAGAATCCCCTCAATCTCTGAAATTGGTTGGATTCGAATCTGAGGTCAAAGCATGATCTTAGGGAAGATCCGCAACTGAAGGAGAGGAATCCTCAACTTAACCCAAAGATATCTCAAGTGGTTGGGCCTCTCAAAGCTTATATAAGGAGGCCTTCTTATGGTGAAAAGGAGAGAGAGGAGTTTATAGATACCAAAATTATGATCTCATGAGTGAGGATAATAATCAGTGAAAGTATTGTCATTCTAATCATGGAGCTTTTGAGAAAGGGTCTGGAAAAAGAGAGCTTGGTGAAGCCGTTTCACCTACATTCATGGTTGTAAGCATCTCACTTTGTTTTCATTAATATAAATCTATGCTTGACATGTTTTCTTTAAATTTTGTGTATGTTTCATGAACTTATTTATTTTATAAGATCCATTATGAAGCTAATCATTGGTAGAGTAGGAAGTATGTCTCATTGTTGTTTCTCATTGTATTTCAGGACCTTCTGAAGAACTTGGAGATCAAGATCAACCTGGATCGAGAAAGGAAAAACGTCGGAGAAAGGTATTTACTCTTCTTCCTTCTTCTTCTTTGAATAGTTTAGCTTCATGCAAAGGAATGTCAGTGTCCACATTAGCACCTTTTTATCTTGGTTATAGGGTTCTAGTATCCAAGAGAGAATCCACTTGTCCACAGGGGGATTTCTCTGCAACAGAAATTGGCGACTCCACTGGGGACGGAGCTTTGATTTTTTGTTTCCTTTCCTAGGTCTTGTCTTGGATTTTTCTCATTCTTTGACCTTCTCCATACTGTCTCTTTGATTCTTAGATCTGATTGATTGGCTATTGATCTCATCATTTTCAATTTGATTGACTGATTTTGCTTGACTTTTTGAGTTTCTGGGCATTTTTCTGAATTTTTAGAGGCCAGTGCTCCCCTGCCCTTGTTACCAGAGTGTTGACACTCCCTGCTGGTCTTACACAGAGCATTGTAATGCTCTAGTGCCCCTTACACCAGAGTGCTACCCCTTTTTTTTGAAAAATCTTCTAAGGTTTCATTCTCTGAGGTTCATTTCTTGCTTTAGGCACTTGTTCAGAGTCTCATAGTCTCAGTACATCTTTTTCTTGGCCTTCAACACTTTGTTTTCTAACAACTCATCATATTTTTTTTGGATTTTTTGACATTTGTCCTTACTTTGCAATAACTCTTTGTCCTTGATGATTTAGAGTCAATTTGTCATTTTCTTCTCATTTATCTAATTGAGTGAAAACTTTGTAAGGAGATTCAAAGGTCTTTTGTACCTTTCCTTCTGATCTTTGAGGTCACCTTGTCCAAACCCTTTTTCCTTCTTTTTGAGTTTTTGGTTTTCTTCCTGCAAGTTTGGTTATCTTTGTTTTTTCTGTTTCAAATCACGACGAGAGTGTGTTTTGTTTGTGTGAAATTTGCTTCTGATTGTCTGAATCTCATTTGATCTTAAAGTCTGATTGACAAAGGAAGCTTTACATCAGAATAAAACAAAGAAGATACATGCATTTTTGCTTTTGGGTTGTGAAACTAGCTTGCATTTGAAGTAGCGGAATAGCATGGTTTTTGTCATTTTGGGACATTGTGCATCTGGAATGATGAATGTTTTCTCCTTCTCGTAGCATAGTTTTAATCAAAATGAAAAGATTGCATCTTCATCTCTTTTCATAAATTTCGAGTCAGTCAAAACACCATATTGTCCATGCCATTTTCCTTTTGAGTAACAACAACCCTAAAAATAAAGCACTAAACTAAAAATTGATTAGACATTTTTATATTTTCTGGTAGAAAACCTACATTAGATTAGTTGTAGGGCTTTGGAATAGGTGTTAAAGATAAATTTCCAAAGCTGCAAACAAACATAGGATCTTGTGTTAGGGAACGGTGAAATCCAATTGCTACATTTTGTCCTGGGAAGCCCTTCTCACACAAGGTTCAAACCTGAGGTCGCATTGAGACTAACAGAGTTACTCACCCTACTTTGTTGGTCTTGGTGTAGAGATTGTGCGTATTATGGGGGTGTCTTGAAGGTATACCCACAATGATGAGTGGAATCCTTTCAAGTTTATTTTGGGCTGGATACCCTGCCCTTGCGCGTGGATTGAACTGTCAACTGTTTCCCCAGGCATCACTGTTGTAGTTGGTAACCTTAGTGGCCTATCTCTTTAGGGTATTTACACAAGGTGACTGTGGAGGGGAAAGTCTTTACGGTACCTGGAATCGACGTTGGCCAGACTCACACAGGCTCCTTGGAGGGTATACCCACGATTATGTGTGGGAGCTTGCACCAGGGTGTAAGTCCGTTAATCAGGTCATCAATGTAACTTTTCCACTCGCTCTATCTTAGCCCCTTCTTACTTTGTTCCTGCGATGTTGGATTTCATCACCGACTAGTGTTCTCATTGTGAGAAGGTTTTGTTTGCTTGCTTTCTTACTAGATTTTTAGCGTGTGTTGTTTGTTCTCCCTAACAGAATGTAGGTTGGATCTTTATTTTTATGGCATTAGTTCTTGGAATGACCAATGAAGGAACCCCTTTTCCAGGGGAACCCTTTGTTTTTCCTTCTTATGGAAACATTGGTCCTCCTTACATCACTACTTTGAGCCGTCCAGGTCTCACAATTGGGTTACCGATATGGTTGTTTTCCACTCCGGTGATCTCGAATGCAGGTGCTTCAGATGTAAGCACACCACCCACACGTCAACCTCATGTCGACCTTTCTCCTTCTTCGCCCATCAGGTCTCCTTCCATTTCTCCTTCTTCTCCTAGTGAAAGCTCTAAAGTGATTAGTCAGGTTGATAAGAAGAAGAAGAAACAAAAATAGAAGAAGAAGAACCAGAAAGGGACCAAGCCTCCAACTACATCAGATGTTGGATCCAAGAAAAGAGTTATTGTTAATCATACTGGGAGTGTTGATGAGGTCAACAAGATTAAAACAAAGAATCTGAACCCCAAATTCCCTTGCAGTATTTGTAAGGGTGACCATTTTCTGAGGGATTGCCTAGTATTCCAAAGGTATTAGAATTGTGTTCCTCCACATCATTGGCCCCTACTGGTGACACCCCGTTAGCTAGTGACGTTAAGGTTTGTAAGAATAAGACAACTGTCAAGTTTCCTTGCATGTTATGCAAAGGTGATCATTATTCTCACCTTTTTCCTCGTCTGGAAAAGGATTCTTCTCTTTTGGAAAAGATTCAACTTCCAACTGGTTATCGCAATATTTCCCCCAACCCATCATTAGTTTATGGAATGGTCAATCTGGTTCCATCCTTGGTCAGTCCGGTTGATCAGGTCGTCAATCTGGTTTCATCCTCGGTTGAACCACTACCCAAAGTAGCTGATCCAGTTCCATCATCGATCAACCCCATTTTTCATCATAAAAGTGAAACCCAAGTGACTAACCCAGTCCCTTCATTGGTTAGTCCCAGTCCTCCTCTAATGAGTGCCAAAGTGACTGATCCAGTCCTTTCCTCGGTCAGTCCCACCTTTCATCTGAAGAGTTCCAAAAGTGGTTACTCCAGTTACATCATCATTCAATCCCACTCTTCCTCTGAAGAGTGCCAACGTGGTCGATTTGATCCCATCATTGGTCAATCCTACTCTCACTATAGNAAAATCTACCATGTTGGGGGGAATTCCTGCTTCTCCCGTGAAACCCTCTCCAAATAATGAGGCCATCCTTTTTGATTGGGCTGTGCTAACTGGACCTCGTCTTCCCTCTCACATTCCTTTCTAGATTATAGTACAGGTTTGTGGTTGGGACGTTCCTCAGACGTTGATAGATGAAGGTGCGTCCGTTATTATTTTGTCCTCTATTTCTTGGCAAGCTTTGGGTTGTCCTAAACTTGCATCGGTTACATAGAATATGTTATCTTTTAATAGAAGAACCATTCAACCTTTAGGGACCCTTCCTTAGTTTCCTGTAACTTTGGGAGGGAAAATTGTCTTCATTGATGTCATGGTAGTCCAAGACCCCTTGGATTTCACTTTACTCCTTGGGCAGGATTATTTCTATGCCATGAAAGCTATTGTGTCCACTCTTTTTTGTGTGATATATTTCCCTCACAATGGAAGAATTTTGACTATTGATCAACTTTCATTCATCAGTCCTAACTAGATTACATCAATAAATGGTTCTTATATGTAGATAGTATCACCCCCGCCACATGTTAATTATGTGTCGTTGTCTCCTGTGACTTCAACTCCAGATGATTTAGATCTGGTAGTTGACATGGTGATCTTTTCGGTAGGATGATTGGAGCTTGATCTCCTTACCCCTATCGTGGCCCTCGACATGAGCTCCTTCCAGAGAATTTTTCTTCCATCCAGTGAAGATCTCTTGGAATCCATGACCGATTTTTGTCCCTTGACATGGTGTCCTTCTAGAGCGTTATCCTCTTGGAAGCCATGATCAAGAAGAGTCCACGAGCACAATTTCTCTTCTCTGTGGAAATATCGTTAAAAAATGAAACAACAGTATGAGCATAGTTTTGCTTCTCTGTTGCAAGCTCATTTAAAAATGAAACGAAGGTCTTGAGAATAGTTTTCCTCTCTGTAGCAAGCTCATTAAAAAATGAAACATAAATCTAGGGATTGAACCTGGAGCCTTGAGCATAGTTCTTTTCTTGTGTCAAGCTCGTTAAAAACTGAAACAATCACCTCTCCTGTCAGGTCAATTCTTTTGCCAGATCTCATAGATGTCGAGTCGAGTCTTTTGTTAGCTCTCATATTTGAACCTTCTTTTCATCCACCTATATCCTTTTTCTCCATCTAGTACAGAAATTGGTGACAACCTCAAAGTCGGTGAATGAATTGAATCTTGGGGGGCATGTCTTTAGCCTTTGATGATCATTCTGGAGTTATGACAATAGATTTTAAGCTAGGGGCAGAGTACCAACCATCCATGGGTATTCCTACCTTTGGAAATTATGTTGGGAATTTACAAGCATACTTTAATTTTGTTTCAAGCTTGTGTAAAAATGAAACCAATATTGAGCTTAGTCTTTGTTCTTTCTTGTGCTCGTAAATACATGAGAATAAGTTATTGAGCTTAGTCTTTGTTCTTTCTCGTGCTCGTAAATACATGAGAATGTAGCCGAGTAGACTTTTATCACTGTTTTCAGGTTTCTATGGTGAGGAGTTTTGAAGTTATTTGTTGGATAATCCACAGTTGGTGTCATTTTTGTCATCGACGTTTCGAATCTGAATCAAGATTCATCATCAGGACTAATCGTCAATTGATGGCTTGCTGATATCGGTCAATTAATAGTTAAGATGCAAGATGTTTATAGATTTAACCTAGGTCGGCTTGTCTAAAACCTAATTTATAGAGTTTTTAAATAGAAATTAAACTAAATAATAAATTTATAAATTATTACTAAGGTTGAAATACCGGTTAGTTAGACCCCTAAATCTATGAACTGACACAAAGGAAAACCTAAATAAGCCAGGAAGGAAGAAGGGAGGTGTCATACCTAATTTGATCCATGAGGATCTCTAAGTTGGTTGATTAATGGGTGCCAAAAGTTGCTCACCTCCAGGCCACTGTCTCTGTTCATATTGTTGGGGTGCTTGATTATATCTAAAGCTTCTCTTAAGCATCTCATGTAGTAATTATCCTCTTTTGCTAGTATCTTCGTATCCTCAAGGCAGACATGATGTTTGGTCTTAAGTGAGTGTTCTGCTAAGGCCGAGGTGCAAATGTGTTCATTTCTAATGTCTTCTCCATGAGAATGTAACCGAGTAGAATTTTACCACTTTTTAGGACTCATAAAGGTTATACGAAAAAAGGAACCCCCAGAGTCTCCTTTAAGCTCTTTTCAGACTCTCTAAATGTGAAAAGATTGTCGAGTGATCTTGCTTCCTTTCACACTCGTTAAAAGGTTTGAAAGGGCGTCTTTCGAGTGGTAGTTTATCTCTTTCTCGGCCTTGTTAGACTAACATTATGAAAAAGGACAACACTAGAGTTGTCTTTAAGTTATTTTCAGACTCTCTAAACATGAAAAACCACCGAGTTTACCTTCTCTGGACTCTTTAAACAATCATACATTGAAGGATCCATATGGGACCGAACCCTTACTTCTTCCAGTTCATTAAAAAAAGGAAGAGGGACTTACGGAATGTGAGTTATATCGAGCATGTGTTACCCTCCTCAAGCTCGTTAAATTAAAAAAGAGGTACTCATCTATCTGGATGGGGGAAAAATTGAAGGAAGCAAGCCAAGCAATTTTTGAGAACATCAGCAGTTACCCTTACAGTCGGCCTTGAACAAGACACTTTGTCTTTGCACGCATTTTAATCCACTGAACCTCTGCATTGAACCAATCCTCTAAGTTTCCTTACTCCTTTGGGTCACCCGAAGAAAGTCACAGTTTCCACTGCATTATCATGTTTTGGTCCATATCATGTTTCTGGTGTCGTGCCTCAGTGTTCAAAGGAAGTATCTGCCTCGAGAATCAACCATCAAAAATTTCCTGTTTCAATACCCATGTTAGTCCATGTTCTTTTTATCCACCAATTTACCTATCTGTGTCTGTTTCATGTCATTGATGGGGGATACATCAAGGCCCTCCTTTGATGAGTCTGTTCCTATCAACTTCAACACATTATCCAAGAACTAGACTTAGAAACCAGTTAGTGCCTTACGACCTACATGCCTTAATGGCAGGCGTCCTCGCATTCAACATTGGGTTTACATCATTGACCTCTGATCAGATGATTCCTCATATGTTCGACTTCATCTCATCTATTCACGTTCGTTGGAATGTACTAGAGTAACTTGGGAATCATTGACATCAATGGTGATATCCCGCACGCTTGTTAACGGTTCACCTCATTGATCAGTAATCAAGTGGTTTCTGCCATGTTCGAAATCAGGACATCTATTCGCATGGTTATATTCATACTACATCGAGATTAGTAAGAAGACCCTGGGTTGAGTGATTCACTCTGATATGTACTTTACCCAGGTTGTGACGAAGTTTCTCTTGAACATTGACACATATGATGTTACATAGATCCACTTTGTATTGGTCCATGGCTATGTCTTGTCATCTTGTAGATCCACTGTGTATTTTTCGTGGCTAGGATCAGTTCATATCATGGAAGTATAGATCCACATTTTATCTTTGGTGGCTATACCTTTTTGTCAACACAATTATGGATCCGCAGTGTATTTTATGGCGGCCATACCTTGAAAGTCTTTATCACTCAAGAATAGGTATGCCTGCCTTGGGTTTGAAACATATCATAACATTTTTTTGATGGTTGTGTGCAGCTTCTATCAGGTTCTCTGAGTCCAGACCCTTGCTTGAAAAAGTCTACAAAGTACTTCAGTCATCATCGTCTTCTAACTTCGCACTTTGGGGGGAAATATGTTACACATCAAAATTACTCATTAGGATGATGGCCTAATGTCGTCGTTGCTAGTGTCACAAGTGTAGAAAACATCATATTGTCATATTTCCTATGTCATGTCTCTAATGAAATCATAAGGACACTTAAGACACCTTCAAAGACTATTTTTAGGAAGAGAAATCATTTGATGAAAAGTACAAAGCATTTGCCATGAAGAAAACCACTTAAAAATGATTTTTGGAAGGAAACACTCCACTACCCACTGTCAGGGAGCGCCGACGCTCCCTAGGCTTCTTTGGGGGAGTGTTGAAATTCTTTGTGCACTCTTTTGGGGGAGCACTACCCTTTCTGAGCGAAATTTGGCTTGTTGAGATAAATTAGGGAAGAATTCCCTCAATCTCTGAAGTTGGTTGGATTCGAATCTGAGGTCGAGGCATGATCTTAGGGAAGATCCACAACTGAAGGAGAGGAACCATCAACTTATCCAAAATATCTCTCAAGTGGTTGGGCCTCTCAAAGCTTATATAAGGAGTCCTTTGCATGGTGAAAAGGAGAGAGAGGAGTTTAGAGATACCAAACTTATGATCTCATGAGTGAGGAGAATAATCAGTGAAAGTATTGTCATTCTGATCGTGGATATTTTGAGAAAGGGTCTGGACAAAGAGAGCTTGGTGAAGTTGTTGCACCTACATCCATGGCTGTAAGCATCTCACTTTGTTTTCATTAATATAAATCTATGCTTGGCCTGTTTCCTTTAAAGTTTGTGTATGTTTCATGAACTTATTTCTTTTATAAGATCCATTATGAAGCTAATCATTGGTAGAGTAGGAAGTATGTCTCATTGTTGTTTCTCATTGTATTTCAGGACCTTCTGAAGAACTTGGAGATCAAGATCAGCCTGGATCGAGCAAGGACACACGTCAGAGAAAGGTATTTACTCTTCTTCCTTCTTCTTTTTTGAATAGTTTAGCTTCATGCAAAGGAATGTCAATGTCCACATTAGCACCTTTCTGTCTTGGTTATAGGGGTCTAGTATCCAAGAGAGAATCCACTTGTCCACAGGAGGATTTCTCTACAATAGTTTCGACTTAGTGCTTAACTAGATGACAATGTGGATTACACAAGGACATCTTTTCTTCCACCTAGATTTTTGTGTGGCCAAATACATGAGAAGACATCGGTGCACAATCATGCCAATCCATGCAAGCACTCAGAGGTGACCGATTTTGATTGAGAAATACATGGCCCAATGATCCAAAAAGGATCCAGAGGAGACTAAGGATAACCAAGAATTCATAGAAGCAACTCAGGAAGCTCAGAATGGGCTCAACAGACAGAGAAAGGGAAAAAATTCAAAGTCCTCAAAACTCAGTGAAATTGGCATCATCTCGAAGAGTGTGTTGCAATATTTCCAATGGCGTAAACGGATCGTCAAACAGAGTTACATATCAAAAGATATTCATGGTCAAAGTTTTGGTCAACCTAGCCTAGTTAGCAGGGATGAGTCAACATCCGTATGGATGACATCAACATCCATAAAATATACATGGCACATGTAAAGGGTGAAATGTGTCATGATGATGTTAGCATGATGACATGGAAGCACCAGAGGCTGCCATGTGTCACTCATTTTTGACATTTTCAGGTCGACATGTGGATCAATGAGGAAGTGCCACATGGCAGTCTGTAGAGCCACGTGGTAGGTCGTACGATACATGGCAGACACATGGAATCTGTAGAATACATGGAAAGTAGGCGACGTGGTAGGATGACTGTACAAGTGGATGACGTGGGCCAATGTTTGGCTGCCCTGTGGCCCAGGCATGGGCCACCACATGGTAGTGGGAAAATGCCCAATGAGGGCCAGCTACTCGAAATCCAAAAATAAAAAATGGGTTTGTTGGCGCCAACCCCCATATCTGTCACATTTATCACAATCCCTCCATATTCACACTGGCCAAACCATATTTCGCCAAATCTATCATCAGTTTCCAAAGCTAGGGGAGAACCTTCCATGGTTCAAAACAAACAATCCATAGGGAGGAGGCCTGCGGGTTTGACCACGCGACCTCCCCCAATACTAGCAACTTAATACTTTCACCAATCGTTGGGCCAAACGGTCAGGGTTGGTAAATCTGCCCCCATTTTATTTTAAAAGGAGGTTCCGCCAAGGAATGGGGGAAGCCCAGGGTGCGCGAAAGGTTGTACCAGGGTATGGAAAGCTATGCAAAGAACAATTATTATTGCAGACTGAAGGCACAGAAACTGAGATGAATTTTCTCAGGGGCCTGAAAGTGCCAGACTCATATCGAGGCATGGAGAGACTCATTATTGGGTAATTTAACGCTACGAATCTAGTGGTGTTGTCTACTTTCTGATATGAGCAATGGTTCTTCAAATTAACTCTAGAATGAGGTATACTTATGTATTTTACCAAATTATTTCGCTGAGTTAATAAAAAGGCCTACCCATTTGAGGGTAGGACTTGGAGACGTAGTCCACCAGGGACGAACTTTGGTATCAAGTTTTTTGTGTTCATATTTGATGCATATGTCTCTTCATTATTGATTTATTCCTTCTTTATGGTGCATTTCAATTTATGCTCATTTAATACAATTCTTTAATAAGTCACATCGATGAAAAGAACCCGGATCATGTTGGTATCAGAGTAGTCATGTTTGACTTGAATTGTTGAGTGTTAATTCTTACTAGGGCCAAGCATAAGCAGGGTGAAGGGACTCTTAAGACTTTCAATCCCGAGGTTAGTCATGCATCCCAAGGAAGAAAATGGCCGAAGAGGACAAAAATGATGAACAAGAGAAAAACTTCCATATGGTCTTTTATCTCATGTCAAAAATGGTCGAGCGAATGTATGGAGACTATGAGAAGAGGATGAAGAAGAAAGGGAATAAAAAGGAAGCACAAGCAGATGATAATTCTTCAGTGAATCAAGGGGTTGGAGGAGATCCTCTTGAGCCTCCATATTCATTATCAAGTTCTAGTTATTCTTCCTCTGAGCATTCTCATCATTCTCATGATTCTAGCCATAAAATTTCTTTTAAGAAACCATTATTAAAGCTTGATGTGAAATTTGATTTACCTATGCTTAATGGAGATGCTAATCCTGAAAAGCTAGATAATTGGATCTGATAGGTTGAAGTATATTTTCATGTTCAACAGATTGATGAAGAGGAAAGTAAAGTGCAGTTGGCCTCTCTTTGGTTGGAAGGCACCGCTCTCGTACGGTGGGAGAGAAAACTTCAGGACAAAAGTAAGTGTGGTAATCTTCTTTCCTCATGGTCAGAATTTAAATCAGCGATAAGGAATCGATTTATGCATTGGTTTATTTACATAAAACAATGATGGAATGGAAAACTTTAAGAAAAAATAAAGGGCAAACTATACAAAGTTTCATGGAAGAATTTAGGAAGAAATTTGTTGCATTAAACATTCCTTTGGATTCTTATGAAACTTTAATGAAGTATATTGGCACACTTCACAATTATATTCAGGTCTTCACAATTATCTTCAGGAGGATAATTGTGAAGACTTCACAATTATATTCAGGTCTTCACAATTATCTTCAGGAGGATTCTCCTCTTCCTAATGTGGGCATGTACAGGATGTCAGTTGTAGAGATGACAGAGATCAAAAAGTAGGTACAAGGTTTATTGGATCAAGGGGTCATCTGGCCCAAATCATCTCCTTGTGGCTCTCCAATCGTGATGGTGCCAAAGAAGGATGGCACATGGTGAATGTGTGTCGATTACCGAGCCTTAAATAAAATCACAATGAAAAATCGATACCCTCTTCCTCATATAGATTATTTACTTGATCAATTAAAGAATGATGTTTACTTCACTAAGTTGGATTTGTGTAGTGGATACCATCATATCAGTGTTGCATAATAGGATGCATGGAAGACTGCCTTTAAAACCAAATAGGGATTGTTTGAGTGGTTAGTTATGTCGTTTGGGATTTGTAATTCTCCGACAAGCTTCATGCGTGTGATGAATGATGTATTCATGCCATTTATTGATGATTTTGTGATTGTATATTTAGACGACATTCTTATATTTAGTGGGACTTGGGATGAACATGTAAGACATGTAAAGCATGTATTGGATACTTTGCAAAGGGAAAAGTTGTATGTAAAATTGTCCAAATGTGAATTTGGTAAGACTGCACTTTTGTACTTAGGTCATATTGTAGGAGGAGGACAATTGGAAATTGATCTTTGCAATATTGATGTAATTGTAAATTGGCCTGAGCCTAAAAGTGTAACCAAAATATGAAGCTTCTTAGGTGCAGTCCAGTACTAGAGGAGATTCATTTCCAACTTCTCTTTTATAGAAGCTCCTTTTCATGCCTTAACCAATTTGAAGAACACTTTTTAGTGGGGAGGAAAGAAACAAAAATATTTCGACACTTTTAAGGAAAAGATTAGTACCGCACCAGTATTAGCACTGTCAAATCTTCAATAGCTTTTTGAGATCGAGACAGATGCCAATGGGTACGTCATGGGTGCAGTATTGATGCAATATCGTAAGCCTATATGTTACCACTCTGAAAATTTTAACCAAGATGTTGTTAACTATCCTACGTATGATAAAGAGTTGTATGCATTAGTTCAAAGTGTAAAGAAATGGAAGCACATACAGATCATCAACCCTTATAGTATCTCCAATCACAAACCAATCTGCAACAATATCGACATTACCGATGGATGGGTTTTCTTCAACAATTTCATTTGGTAATCAAATACAAAAAGGGTACAAGTAACAAGGTAGCTGATATACTTTCTAGATCTCCTCTTATTGCTTCTATTATTTTGAAGAATGCTTCTTTATCTCATGATATCTATGTGGAACAATATGTCGTTGATGAATATTTTAAATAAGTATACGAGAAGCTAACCCATGGTGCATAGGTAGAGAACTATTGTCTGCAGGAAAAACTACTCTACCATCTTGGAAATATATGTATTCCTACAAGTGAATGAGTCCATGTAATATGAGAAGCTCACACTTCTCTTGTTTATGGGAATTTTGGGGTAGGAAAAACTATGGCTCATCTGCAGAGGTGTTTTTACTGGCCTCAGATGAAAGAAATTGTAATTAAATATGTAAAGGGGTGTGTGATGTGTTCTACTTGTAATCCCACTAATAGAAAATTGGGGCTATACTCACCACTTCCTGTTCCATCCCATCCATGGGAAAGTATCTCCATGGATTTTGTAGGGGGTTTACTAATGTCAAAAAGGGGTCATGACTGTTTGTATGTTGTTGTGGATAGGTTCAACAAGATGTGTATCTTAATTCCATGTAAAATGCAGATCACTGCTGAGCAGACTGCTAATCTCTTCTTTCAGTATGTTTGGGTTCACTTTGGGTTACCCACATCCATTAGCTTGGATCGAGATACTCGATTCCTTGGATATTTTAGGACAAGATTGTGGAGAATGATGGACACTAAGTTGAAGAGGATAATTTCTTTCCATCTGCAGACCGATGGACAAACACAGGTTGTTAACCGAACAATGGTACTTTTTCTTCAAGGCTACTACAACAAGCATCCCAAGTTATGGGATGAACATATACCCTATGTACAACATGATTACAATCAAGCCTTACATTCCTCCACTCAGTGTTCACCTTTTGAGACATGTTTTGGTTATTTGACTAAGGTCCCTTTGGGCTTGATGTATGGGAGAGATGTTTATTCATTCAGAGGATCTAGCAGGTACACCAAGTAGTCAAGGAACAATTGGAGAAAATTCAAGCAGAGTATACGACACAGCATGAAAAACACAAGGTTGATCATTAGTTCCAGATTGGAGACCAGGTATGGCTTCACATCGACAAAGAGAGATTGAAGGGTGAAGGAAAGAAACTCAAGCCCATCCGTTATGGACCCTTCTTTATTTTGTAGAAAAGTGGTACCAGTGCTTCTTGTCTATATCTTCCACCTTATATGTAGATCTACTCAGTTATAAATGTGGAAAACTTGAAACTTTTTGAGCCTCCCATGATCATGGATTAGGATGAGGAAGTTTCAATACCTTTAGTTGATGAGTTTCTTTTTGAGTACTTAGATGATTTGAAGGAAGATATCATCTTGGATAGAAGGACGAGGACTTCACACAGGGGTGATGTTGATTATATTCAAGTCAAATTAAAGGGCACACATCCAAGCAAGGAAAAGTGGATTGGGAAGGACAAGGTGAGGGAAATATTCCCTCACTTATCTATTGATTGATGAAAGATTTTGGTGGTACAAAAATCTCTCAGTGGGAAGGTGTTATCCAAAAAGGATCCAGAGGAGACTAAGGATAACTCAGAATTCATAGAAGCAACTCAAGAAGCTTAGAATGGCCTTAGCAGACAAAGAAAGGGGAAAATTTTGAATTCCTCAAAACTCAGTGAAATTGACATCATCACGAAGAGTGTGTCGCAAGGTTTCCAACAACGTAAATGACATGTCAAATAGATTTACAGATCAAAATATATTCACGGTCAAAGTTTTGGTCAACCTAACCCACTCAGTAGGGATAAGTCAACATCCATACTACTAACGTCATCATCAGTACAAATGACATCAACGTTCGTAAAATATACGTGGCACATGTGTCATGATGATGTCACCATGATGATGTGGCAGCACTAGAGGCTGCCACGTGTCACTCATTTCGGTATTTGACATTTGCACCAATGAGGAAGCTCCACATGGCAGTTCGTACATCCATGTGGCAATCTGTACGGGATGTGGAAGACATGTGGCATTCGTACAATACGTGGCAAGTTGACCTGGCAGGTAGGCGACGTGGCAGGATGATTATATAGGTGGATGACATGGGCCAATGTTTGGCTTCCACATGGCCCAGTCATGGGTTTCCACGTGGTAGTGGGAAAATGCCCAATGAGGGCCAGCTACCGAATATCCAAAAATAAAAAGGGGTTGGCTAGCGCCAACCCCCATATCCCCCACATTTATCACAATCCTACCATATTTGGACTAGCCAAACCATATTCCACCAAATCTATCGTTGGTTTCCAAAGTTAGGGGAGAACCTTCCACGATTCATAACAAAAAAGCCATAGGGAGGAGGCCCTGGGTTTGACCCTAGGACCTCCCCCAATACTAGCTCCTTAATACTTCTACCAACTATTGGGCCAAATGGTCAGGGTTGGTAAATCCACCCTCATTTTATTTTAAAAGGAGGTTCCGCCAATGCATGGGGGAAGACCAGGGCGTTTGATAGGCCATACCAGGGCATGAAAAATGATGCAAAGGAAAATCATTATTGCAGGGTGTTATAACCCTAAATTTCTCTACACATGCATACCTGGCCTTTGCCCCTCTTACTTGCATTTTTTGCAAAAGCACTGCTGAGTTGCTCTTCTAAAAAACCAATTTATGTACGTGGCATGCACCACTACTGCCTGCGTACATACCCTTGCAACACCAATACAGATCACATACGTACGCATTTTGCACCATTACAACCTATGTATATTTGCAAAAGTTTCAAAAAAAAAAAATTTGCAAGGAATTCGTTGAGATTATGGGCTATTGGGTAGTTTCCCAACTAATCCACCACCTATAGCCCATCACCCAACCGAATAACCATCCTTTTTTCATATAAAAGGAGGTGTTGGGGTCTCATTTTACATATATACATAAGAATAGTGAAACTCTTCCCATTTCACATCCCCTCCTTGCCAAAGTTATTGAAGCCCTTTTGTGAGAATTGCCTCTGCATTTCCGCATTATCCCTTCTTCCTCCATCAGAACCCATTCACTTCCCAAGAAGAGATCAGAAGGTTGAGAGGAGAAGCCATACAAAGTTGCACTTAGAGATTGGTGAAGAGGAGTCTATACCAGGTTCGTGTAGCAGTAGTCGACTTTGGTTGTCAAGGTATAATCATTGAGTTATTAATAAAAGAATTACTTTTCCTGTCCCAAGTCATGGTGTATTGAATGCTCTTATTGGTTTATGTTTTGACATTCTAACATCTAACCCTAATTTATATATGAAATAGCATGTGTTTAGCTTTCTATTTGGCAATCTTTGAATGCAGGTCGGTATTGGGAGGAGGCGTGCAATTAGTGAAGCTTTCAAGCGCAAGGGGATCATCACCGGATGCAGAGTAGAGGTATAGTTACCTGATCCCTCTCATCTTTGGTTTTCTTGTATGAGTTTTGGTATGTTTCGGGTAGTTTAGAGAATTAGTTGAATTTTAAACGGTTAATTGATTTGCCTACATTCTGAACCCTGGTGTAGTCATACAAGGGTTTTCCCACTAGTAGAATTGGCAACCATACTAGGGAGGCCTCTAGGGTTTTAGGGGATTTTGGGTTGTCTAATTGTTTTTTTTCCTTTCGAGTTTCTGTTGAGTCTTTTGAGTCTTTTAAGGGATTCTGGTGACCTTCAGGTGCCATACCAGTTCTCTCTTCCCTATAAGACTATCTGTTTTCTTTCTTTTTTGAGGAATTACAGAGGTGTACGTACCCTTCTTTGGGACAACTCGCGTACATATGTGTCATGTTAAGTAAAAATCCCACGTACATACACAGGCTGCTGAAACGATAGTAGCGTACCTGGTTCAAGAAACAAATATTTTTTAAAAGAGGCAGTCAACCTCTTTCTTGATTAAGGTTTATACTTCTCAGGGTTTCTTGATATAGTTCAGAGTCTCTATTTTTATAGCCATAGCTCGGGTTAGATTTCAGTTTACTTGTCTTTTTGAAGTTTCTTGTGTTTACTTCTGAAAGGGTTTTGAATGAGTCTTTGAGTGATTGATCTGCTTGTTTGGTTTCTTTTGTGATTCCCTACGATCCGTAGTGGGCCAAAGATCTGTTTCAGTATTGTCTTGTTGTTTTTTTTACCCCTTTTATTTGCTTTGAAAAAAGTGAAAAAAAATATTTATTTCAGTTTTTTTGTTTGAAGCATTTAAAAAAAAAAAAAAGATTTCTCATTTTCAGTTTGGTAAAGTAGTTGGAGTTAGTTATTTTACTATAAAGGAAAAATAGTTCATTTTTAAAGTTCTTTATTGATTTATTGAAACTTAAGTAGCTTGTAGTCAAGAGAAATTTTGTTTTAGGTCTTCTTTTTAAAGATCTTGAAAAAGTTAGTTACAGAAAAGTTGGTTACAAAGAGTTAGTTGTAAGTATTTACTTTTGACTAGAAGTAATTTTTCTTTTAGAGTTTTGTCTTTTTCTCCTCTTTTTCTCTCTCATAACATCACTAGTTTCACTGCCATATCCTTTGAGTTAAACAAGCCATTAAAACAAACTCTAAATCTAAAATTAATTAGACTTTTATGTTTGTAGGATCAACCAACTAGTTTAGGGTTAGGGCCTTTAATTAGGTTGGAGAGGAAACTCTTCAAGGTCATTAAACAAACATTGGAGTTAGAGCTAGGGAGTGTTAAAGTCCAGTAACATGAAAGTTATATAGGACCCCCCTCTAACACAGGGTCTAAACACAAGGTTGCATGAGGAAAGGCAGCGGAGATAACCCCTACAAAGTCAAACTAAATGTAGTGGGGAATGCATATTGAGTATCTGTCATGGGAACATTATCGCTCGCATTTGTCTATGGAGCTTCATGGACCTCAAATCCATTCGATATCCTCTTTTGTCTTTTGGACCACTTGCTTTTGATACCCTCTGTAGGTTTCAGACTTGTTATCCTGCTCATTGCAGTCCACCCGACTATCTACTATACCCGCCTGGTGACTATTTGAGAGCTGGAAACCTAGTTGCCTATATTCTAGGGACTTACACATGTGACTGCGGGGGTATACCATGGTACCTAGGGAAGACGTCGTGTCACACTTTGTAGAGTATACCCGGAGGGTGCTTCCATGTTTGAGTTGCACTTGCACTGGTAAGTTTCTCTAGTGTTGGCTGGCATAACTATTCTTCCAACTAGATATCGGTTTGCTTGATTTATCTTATAGGAATTTTTCTAGTGTCTGCTTGGTTTTAAATGTTATTTAAAGCCTTAATGTGTCATTTATAATTTCACAAAGTGGAAGATCAAGAGCTCCTCCAGTCACGAAGGTTTCAAGGCCTGTCGTCGATTGCATTAGAGCCACCACCACCACCATTACGGCGAAGACTTGACCAACAAGGGTCATTAGAAGCGACTGGGCCATAGGAGGCTATGCTCGAGCCTGCTCTGAGAGGAGATTACTCGACTCCGGAGGAACCTACTTTTTATGAGCTTGGGGCAGAAGCTCTCGGGCCAGGCAACCCTCTGATCATTGACTTGTCAGCACTAATATTGGTACAAGTTGTCCCTCCGGGGGTGACACCTTACGAGCATCAGATAATATTACAAGTAGCCAGGGAAGAAAATGTTGTTACTTCATCCGAGAGTCCTCACACTCCCTAAATTACTACCACAAAGGGTATCTTGGATCCTAACCCACCTTCCCTAGTTTGGACCATAGTGGTCTCGACTCCCTCTACCTTGGGTAGTGTTTCGATACCGTCATTCACAGCGACCAATGCTCCATTTAAGTAGAGTGTGACGGGCCCTCCATTCTCATATCAGATGCCTGACTTTGATTCGAACTCAATCCTTTCCTACTGCACCTTACAGACCATTGGTTTAGGGGCAGGGAGCTCCAACTCTCCCATGAAAGGGTCTACTGGGGGGACCTCAGTCTCCTTTAATGCTATCCCTTACGGTGGGGGTCACATACCTCCTCCATCCCCCTCGCTCAGTAATGCTTTCCAAAAACCTATCAGGCTAAGTGCTAACTAAAACTTGTTTGGAGCAGGCAGTTTAGGACCTTCATCTTACACTACACCGGTGGGATCCATGCCATTCTCTTTGTTCAACGGGTTTGGTAATAATTTTTTTTCTTCGGTTGTCATCTCGGTTGGGGGAAACCCTTTTTTTGGAAAAAAGAATCTTGTGCAGGATACTATTTGATCTAGGTGGATATCGGTGGCCACCCACCTTTTCCAACTAGCTCAAAATAGTTTTCTGGCAATTTTGGAAATTTACTATTTTTAGCAGTTTTAACTTGCGGGGCCATTTTGAGGTCCTAAATGGAGGTTTTTTAGGATCAAGATTCTCAATGATATTCAAAAGCATGATTGATCCCCCAAAATGAATCTCTTCAACAATACCTTTCCAACAGGCTATCATGTCCATAAAATGGAGATCGTATGCAAAAGTTACAACCCCGGGAAGTTGATGTACTAACTTACCCAAACGGGGCCCACATGACTTTTTGCGCTTTATCTCCTAGGGTTAGGTTTTTGGATGTCTAGGGTTTTTTCATTCCTATTTATTGTAATAAGGCCTTCAGAGCCTCATTGTAATCATCTTCTTGGGAATGAGCATAATTGTCACATCTATTCTCAGAGATAAGTCGCCACCATTCCAGCTAGCTTGTTTCCGTTGCATTTTACAGTTTCAGGTTATTTCCTTATTGAATAGAAAACCAGTTTTACTGTATCTCTATTATTTTGTGTTAATAACCTGTTAATAATTTGTATTCATTTCGTTTTTCTCATAAAATCTAGATCACTATTCCTACACAGGGGGAAAGTACAGGAGTTTTCTCCTCACAAGGACTTTGGAATCCTTGGCGGGGATCAATTCCCTCTCAAGGGATGTCGGTCGAGGGAAACCCCTTCCATGGTCAATGGAACCCTAGGCAGGGCTCAGTATCTATGCCTGTCAGATCAGCTAGGGGCATCCCCTTCCAAAATCTTTAGAACACAATGTAAGGAGAAATCCTCGCCCAACCCACATCATCCAATTACGGGAATTAGTCAATCATATCCCAACAAACGAAGTCTCTGTATGATGGTCAAGGCCATGGTTTCTACCAGAACCCTGGACACAAACCCAACTTTTCCTAGAAACCTGGTGCCAGTCAAACTCCAAGCCCCCTTTTGCCTGTACATAGTACCCAACCCAAACTATCATTTCTGGCAACACTACATTTTCCAGACTTGTCAAGGTGCCAACTAAGTTTCCCTCCAATATTCCAAAATTCGAAGGAAAGCCTGGCGAAGACCCAGGTGATCACGTGCCAAATTTCCACTTGTGGTGCTCGTCAAACTCGCTACGAGAAGACTCCCTATAGTTGCACCTTTTTCAACGCACTCTTATCGGGGGTGTCGCGAAATGGTATATTGAGCTTGACCGCTCAAGGTATTCTTACTTTAGCGACTTGGCGATGGTCTTCCTAAACCATTTCCAACTACCCGTGAGATACGATGTCGACACCAATTTGTTGGCCAACTTTGAGCAGACTAAGGTCAATCATATCTCAGATCACATCCAAGAATGGAGGCGTTGAAAGAGCTTGATTAAGGTACAGGTCCCACCAGATTTTTTGCTGGAATGGTTCCTGAAGTCTTTAGTACCAGTTCTATCCAAGGATGTTGCAACTTCGGGAGTGTTTTCTGAGGAGGAGGGGATAATGAGAGAGCAACAACTTGAACTGATTTACTCTTAGTCTAGATTACTCTATGAGATATTTCTAGATGTGACACGGTCCATCCTTGACAAGGCCAGACAAAAGTATGAACCACATGTTGATGGTATAGTTGGTTTAGTACAAGGAAATTCCATTGATCTGTTGTGAAATCAATTGCAACAATTGTCAATACATCAGACAATGTCTATCCAAACCTATGGTTCAGCTGTTCCACCTACCCAAACATCAGACGTACACAGTGTGTAGTTGACAAACCTGAAGGCCAACCAATATCCTGAAGGAAAGAAAAAACAATGGAACAAGAAGGGTAAAGGGGACAAAAAGCCTAATAACAATGTTGGTGGGGGAAACACAGAGAAGAGAAAGTTGAATTATCTGTGTAACATTTCCACAAAAAACCATATGAATCACCTGTGCCCTCAACTTGCAAAGGCCCAGAAACTATTGGTGTAGCAACAACATGTTGTGCTGACGAACCCATTTCCACATGGGAAAAACATGGCTCAAGCCTCAACATCTTCGAGCACGGAAGGGAGCAATTAGGGACCCCCCATGTCTACTGGTATTACCTCGGCCATGAATGTTTACATGTTGAAACATGATGCTCATATAACGACCAACACCCGAGATTATGATATGCTGGAATCTTTCGAAAAGGGTGAATAAGCCACAAACCTACCAGTTCCCCTCCATATTGAGAAGGCGATGGGTGAAACAATGACACACATCCCCAAAGGTGTGTTCAAGAAAGCTTCACATAATCAAAACGTGAGGACTTCCCACAACTACTCTATTGTGGAGGATTTGGCACAAACCCCTTGTGTGATGTCCACTTTGGAATTCTTCTAGAGCTTCCCTTGGTAGCAAAAGGCCCTATTATTCACCTTGGGATCTATAGAGACTTGTAACCTGGGAGCGATCATTCTCGATCCAACCAAATTGAAACCTCAGTTTCCTTACCATGTTGCATTTCAGATAGCAGTGGCTTACACCACAAAATATTTTACTCGAAATATTTTTTGCACAGTGGTTGATGAGGGTGCCTCGACTTGTGTGATGTCATTGGCGTGTTGGAAGGCCATTTGCCAACCCATTTTGTCTCTATAGCCTACATTGCTTACAGCATTCGACGATCATTCGTTCAGACCACATGGAATAATTCCTTCTTTCCCCATGCACTTAGGAGGGAAGATTGTGTGCATCAAAGTTGAAGTGGTCGATGTGCCTCTCGACTACAACCTTTTGTTAGGAAGGAGTTGGACCTATGCAATGCATGTAGTGGTTGCCACAATTTTTGGGTCTTTTTGTTTCCACACGAGGGCCAAATCATGGCCATTGACCAGTTGTCCTTCTCCCATCCTGATCCTCCATCGGGGGAATCCATGGTCCCAATGATTGATAACCCTCATCCCAACACCGTCAACGTAGGGGTTGGTTTGTGCCCATCGTTGATGGGTACTTTTGATTACCCACCTCCTTGTGGTGATGTCAAACTTATATCGCCTACCTCATACCAACCTAGGGCTTAAATTTTTCAAATATCGTCATTCCAAATGACTTACTTTCATGATCCGTGGACTCTTCCTTCCCCATTGGCCTTGATGGAAGGGACAGGGCATTCCAGCATGGCCATGCCCTTGTCTGTGGCAGAAGTTGCGTACAACATTGTCTAGCAAGCTTCGACCGACCCCGATCTAACTCCTGCATAGGAGTTAGATCCATTTCTAGAGCCTATATGGGCTCAAGGTTCCACCATTGTCTTGCTGTGTCACACACTGTGTCTTCCTCGGCGTGTGACTTGACTATGTTTTGCAAGTCAACAAAGTCATCGGGTGTGCCAAACTCGGGGATTCTAATGTCTTTCATCACCCGATTAATATTGATCCAGTTTTTCTCGCACTTGGCCCATTTCTCTTGGATTTCTTAGTGAGGTTCCCGAGCCATTTTTGCCCAATACTCGGTTGATTTCTTTATGCGATCAAGGTTGCTTTATTTTAACACCCGAATGCCATGTTCTTCTGTATCTTAGCCCTGTTGGACTACATCGATGTAGTCAACTCTCTCCACGTCTTGTTGCACCTTCTCGTACCACCGCTCCATATATTTGCACGTCGCAAGTGCCATGAGGGTGTCTTCCTGAAGTTCATCTATCCTTGCAGTAAATAGGTGTTGTTCATATGTAAACTTGTTGTAGGATTCCTTGAATTCGCTCCTTAGGTACACCGCAGCCTATGTGGTGCCCTGTTAGTATTTCTCCAAGTGGTGCAAATGTTCTAATTCCTTTAAAGCAACAACCAGCTCCTCTTCATCCCTTTTAGCTTTGTCCACGGTGGCATCTATGATTTCCATCCCTGCTCTAATGATTTCAGATGTCTTAGCATGCTCTGTGTTGATCAGGTGTTCCTCTGTAGTGATGAGGATGGAGTGATCTAAAGTGATCCTCCTCTTCTTGGTGGTCTTCTAGATGATAGCCTTCCTTTTCTGATCATAAGCTATGGCATGTATGTCGGTTACTTCTTCCACGGGTTCAGGGATTTTTTGATCTCCCCAGGTAAGTGTATTCCCTAGACTCCCGATGGTATATAATTTTTCAAGACTAGGTTCTTGAACTTCATCCCTGTTTTCTAAAGGCCCAGCTTCTGTCTGTAGCTCATCGGGGTTTTGAGTACCGATTGAAAATGAGGCATCATGGATATGTTCAGTACTTACTTGTTCATTGGTTGTTGAATCGCCAATTCCCTGCTACGGTATTTATTCATCTTGTTTGGTCTATGGGAGCCCCTGAACTTGAGCGTCGAGAACAAGGGAAGATGTATTCTCTGGTTCCTTTTCTTCTTTGATATGTACTGGGGTCACAAGAGATACTTCTAGGCTCTCATCATCATCATAGATATTTATCAGCTCACTTAAGGGGTTTGATGCAGTGGTCCTCCCTGATGCTCTGACTGCCTCTGGCTGAGCTAAAACACCTGTCGGTAATCTGGTCCATGGCGTTGTGAATTCAGGGTCATCTAACCCAGCAATTTCATCAAGGTCTATGAATTTAGGGCCGCTTGGTCCCATCTGGTTTTCATCCAGGTTGTCAGCAGGGATCCTTGGAATATTTATGATGTCTAGGTCATCTTGCAACTGATCAATTATTCACTGTGCATGTTCTAACATGAGTAACCCCCTTTCCCACATGTCCAGAGCCTTGAGGAGACCTCTGCTTTGCACCGGGGCTACCTTTTTTGTTTCGACCGCTACCTAGGGAACTGTTGCTTCGGCCGCTATCATTTCTTCTCTAGCCCTGAGGGTCCCTTGAGCCGATTGTTCTAGGATTGTTGCATGTTCATCCAAGCGCATGGATTTGAACCTGGCCATATTAGAGTCAGCATTCCTTGCAATGACTTCATCCCAATCCCGAGAATTTTCGGTGAAGACCTGATATTTGAACTTGTCATGGGCGTAAGGCCAGCAGGACGACACTTGCAATGTGTGCTTCAAGACTAAACCCCTTGGGTCATGTTTGTGAAAATGGCTAGTCTGGAAGTGTAACTCCAATTGGCTCATTCCTTCCTTCTTGGCTTGAGCAGTGTATTTTACTAGGTAGAAACCTATATTGAATCCATAAGGTATAAATTCTCGCTTCTTATCTTTCACCAGGGTAGCGTTGTAACCTTGCAGGATGGTCTGGTAGCAGATTTACCCCACAACAAGCTGGTCGGGGACATGTGCTAGTAGGAGATGAGGTTCTACAGTGGCCTTGAAAACCTTGATGTAGGTATCGCGTTCATCCAGATACCATTGACCAACCTTTGATATCATCTTCTTGGCCGCAACCAATAGTCTTGGACATTCTTTCTTGAAAAGAATAAAATGAATGTGTGCGGTGACTTCATCACAGATGAGGGAGTAGGATTTTTTGTACATGTTCTCCCATAAGACCCCGAAGTAAATATGGACTAGGAGTTCTGAGGTGTGCCAGCTCAAGTTCATGCCGAAAAATACATTTCTGGCACACATGACGTCTAGTAAATATGAAGCCATGTAGAAGGATGGAGTCTCTCCTTCTTTCGACAACTGACCCTGTTGTATGCAGATGCTCAAATGATTTGAAATGATGGGTCCCTAGTTGAAAGCTCTCCCAAAAATGGCCACTGTGTAAGATAGAGGCATCCATGCTTCTGAAAACCTGGAACAGTCTTTCTCCCCATACAACTGGCAGATAAGATCCATTAGATAGATACATGGCTCCCCTAAATTGGTCGTCTGGTACCAACTAGAGGTCTGATTGGTGTATTTTTTATCTTCTCTCCACCATGAATTCATCCCCCGATCGGTGTCATGGCGCTCATAGAAGTTTACTAAGAAATTGATGTTCAGTGGCTCCTCTGGGTCTCTAAGATTGTAGTAACTCTGCACCTCTATCGGAAGGAAAACCCCGACACACTCGCCATTGACATCGTTAATAAAACATTTTTGTGTGTCTGTGTGGTCGATGAGCCACTTTAGGAATTATATGCAGGGGAAGAGTGGATTTCTTCTTTCCACCATGTGCAAGTATGATCTTCAAATGTTTGGAAAAACTTCATCATCGAGCTTTCTCATATCGAGGTCGTTGTGCGGGATATATTTCAGGAATTCTTCCTAGTTGATCTTCTTGAAGAGTTATCCCCAATGTGGGAGTACCACCTTGTCCCCTGTGTTTTCCTCTGTGTCTCCAAAGGCTGGAGGTTGAGTGAAAGCCTTCTTGGTAGATGTCCTGATGATTGGTTCCAGCATCGAGGCAAATTCTAATTGTTTTGCGGCCGTTGGGGAAGAGCCTTATCCCACCTCTAGTTCCTTTAGCTTCGATGCTCTTGGTGATTGCCTAGTGTTTGGATTTCTTGGAGGCATTGTTACTGTAATCAAAATCAATATATGAAGTGAAAACACAAAAATACACAGACTGGTACATACCTATAATGCTTGTTAAACCTGGTTGTTTGATACTCACGATATCTCGGAAGCTTGTGAATTGCTCGTCTCGCTTCTATGGATGCTCGAAAAGTCCTTTGCATGCAAAATGGTTTTGTTTACAATGGATCAAGAAAATTTAAACAAGGAAGAAATTAATGTGTCATATCAACCAATTAATTTGGGTGATGAGTGAAATTCAAACAAATCTGCCACCGAATCTCTGCAAATTTAATTCATCGTGGATTTACAGCAGAGGCGCAGAGGGTGATGTTTTATATCAGTAATTTCAAACGGTTTTTTGATTCGCACATGAAGTAGAAACTAATGCGAGATTTGGAATTAATTAACCTCTTAAAAGCTCAGAATCTAATCGTATCTAGCGCTAAAATGTCCCATCGTGTCATTTTCTCAGTGGGTGGATTGGGGATCGACGATGTGCTATGGATGTTTTCGTTGATATCCTTCTGCGAAAAACCTCCGACGTCGATCTATTTCATCTTACGGTGCTAACATGGCAAAACTAGTTTGGGACACGTGGCAATGAAGACCGATGACTTAACTCGCGTGTATTAGTCAGAATTGGAACTATCTTCAAGTTGTGCGTTCTTAAACTAAACCTGGGATCCCCGACGCCGAAAAGGTATCGAGGATCGACGATCGAGGATAAACCTATTGCATATTTTCCTTTGGGTTAGTGTCTTCAAAAAATCATTGATGCCGAAATGCTTCAGGAATCGGTGATCGGGAAAAATCCTTAGCATGGTCGCAACGTTCGTCATGATTTGGTTTTCTCTGATTTCGACAAGCACATCAAGTATCTACTATTAGCGATGTCTTTTCCTCCTTTCTTAGCGTTCACTCCCTTCGCCTTTTACCGATGCCGAAGAGGAATTGCTATTGGCGAGGTCTGTGTGTGATCCTTGTCATCAAAATAAACTTCCCTTTCGCCGATGCCGATGGATATCGACGCTGAACGATTGAGGATTTCCAAATGTTTCCTTTTAACCTATTAATTCCTTTCGATGCCGAATCTGAAGCGCGTTGGGTGAGCGATAAGAGAACAAGTAAAGACAAAACATTTCTCAAAAGAAAATTGAATTCATACAGTGCAAAGATTAAGTGGTACCCAAAAAGTGAAAAACTGTCATAGTATTTTTAGGGTGTGTTGAGTGCTCAACAGGGAGTATAGACTATATAATGAAGAGTGGAAAATGAAGTGAACAATTATGCATTTGAATATTAAGAATATTTAATGTGGGAGGGTGTTTCTATCCTCTGTATCCAATGATTGTATGCACGACAATGTTTTGTGAAACTTAATTAATCAATTAAGCAAGGGACACCAATAAACTGGAATGAGAATAAATGTGGTATTAATTCTTTGTGTCTTAAGAATTTAATTTCAAACAAGAACTTACACAAGAATTCATGATCGAATTGGAATGAAAAATAACATGGAATATTCTACTGTCAACTCTGATTTGAATCTAAAATAGGAATAATGTGATGATGGAATGGTTGACAGTGAGTATGAGATCAATGTATGAATGCAATCTAAGGAATGAAGGCGTAGATGAAGAGGAATGGTTTCTTTTGATGCTTGTTTTGTGTGTGTTATACTTATGTATATTAAAACATATATATACCTATTCGATTGTGTGATGCCATTACGACCAACATATAAGAGTGCCAAATGGGCATATTTGGACAACGATTTAATGATAGCAATAATGGATTAATGGGATCAATCTAAAACAAAATGGTAATATACACTAGACATTAATCAAAATCAAATGGAGGTGAATTGAATACGATTTAGAAGTGAATCACATCTTTAAATGAATTAGGAATTAGGTGTAATGGAAGAATAGAGTATATATTATGTGTAGTTATAATATAGTGTTTATAAGGCCAAATCGCAAGTGTAATGTGAAAGATTGATCACAATGTAACTGCAATGGACAATATTTTCAAAGAGATACACTATAGGTTTAACACATATAATTATTGCTTGCAATAAGTTGATACATTGAACATAAATATAATTACATAGAAATTCAAATGAACATTGTGGAATTGAAACATTGATTCTAATGAAGATGTAATTGTCTATGAGTCTTAAATTATAGAGAGTAAAGAATAGGATAAAAATGCATTTGACCAGAACATAAATACAAATCAAACCAAACCTGACTTTGAATCAATGTTGGACAATTGGTTTAGATTGATAGATAGTTGGTTTGGATAGTTGGTTGTCATTGATGTCAACCCTTGGAGAGTGATATTGTATATTGACATCAACCCTTACAGATTGATTTCAACCCTTGAGTATGTCCAGTAGCACATTCCAGTAACCCCATAGATGTGGTTAAGTAACTTGAGTTTGTTTGAGGAATAATGTAATGAAGATCAATGAATTTTCATATGAGACTACCATGGATGGATAATACACATAGTTCGGTTTTCGGTGATATGTGGAACGTCGCATATTTCCTCATGGTTAGGGAGATATGGCCTTGAGAAGTTGGAGAACCCTTTTGAGTTATCTAGAAGCCCCTATAAGGTCAAAGAAGTCAATTATTCTAGAAGCTCCTAGAAGAAGTTTACTAGTCAAATTGTTTGTAACTAGGATTTAATCATGGGTAAAGTTGTTTCAAAAAGAAATTAATTAAATAATAAAGTGGCTACAAAAAGAAGTTAGTTGAGGGTACAAAAGTTATGATTTGACTAATTAAAGAAAGTGGGTTAGCACTAGAAGATGGAGAAAGGGGTAAAACAATTACAAGGAAACTTCTAGAGGAAGGCACTTGGAAAGGATAAGTAGGAAAACAAGGGACTCCTATTAACACCTATTGAACTTAGTTGAATATCTATTTTTTGAAAAGTTGTTTGTAGGTATAATTGACAAATTCAAGGTTGCGTGAAGCCGAGGAAGCAAAGAAAGTTTGACAGAAAAGTTTTGGAGCTGCAGAGGGGAAGGGTTTTTTAAAAACCCTAATTATTGAGGTCCTCGCGGGTCATCCTATAGGTTTCTAGAAAGGAACTCTCTTGATAGGTAGTTTGCAATGAGTGAGGCACTAGTAAAGTTGGGAAAAAGGTCTAGAACAGGCTACAAAAGCTGAGTAAGGTATGGACATCTGAGATCTAATGTTCCAGGTCAGTCACAGAGCTACAAGTATGAGTATATGCTTGTGTTGAAGGGTGTATGATGATGGTACATGGTTTAGTTTTGAAGTATAAGCTTTAGGCATATAATAAGTGCATGGTACAAACCCTAGTGTGTGGATTGAGTAATTTTTGTTAGGGTATATTGTTGGTTATGCTAAGTACTTTATTAGTGAGGTTATGGCACTTTGTTTATGAGGTATATCATGATGATGTGATGCTAGATATAGGTATATCAATGATCTATTGAGGCACATCCTTGATACATGTTTAGAGACACTATTTACTGCATAGAACTTGCTGTAATGAATGTTTTGAGGAAGATCTGATTACTGGTGCATGTTTGAGTTTTATTGGTATATCTTATGGTACATTGCGAGAGGCCTTTGTTAGTAAGCTTGGTATATGATTGGTACACATTTAAGGATACATAAAATTGAGGATTTGGAACATGGTTTGATGTGAGGGTTTATGGTATTTGGATCATGGATAGTATGATGTATTGCTAGAGGAATTTTGTTGATACCTTGGTATATGTCTTTGGTATATGGTTGAGACTTGTAGTTGATGAGTTGGCACATACATGACATGTATGGTATGGAGATGTTGGTACATATTGATGAGTCATAGTTTGATTTGTTGATACATGATTGGTACATGCTTGGTAAATTGCTAGAGCCACTTTCTAGTAGTATTGTTGGCACATGGTTTATGGATGATGTGGCATATATGTATTGGTATAATTTTAGAAGCACATCTTGATTGTGGTACATCTTATTGATGTTTGTGAGTAGTCTTGGTCGATGCACATCTTGATGATATTGTGCATATGGTTGAGATTTTTCTTAGTGATTGATCTTGGTGAGTAGATCTGATTTGGTTGATGAGATTGATGAGACAGGTTGTTGTGATAGGTTGTTTGGGCAAGTTGTTGTGACATGCTATTTATACAGGTTTGGTGCATGGTTGATGCACTTTTTTATGGTACAGGTTGAGGTACAGGTTTGGTGCATGGTTTATGCACTTGTTGATGCTATAGGTTGAGGTACAGGGTTGGTGCATGGTTGATGCACTGGTTGATGGTACAGGTTGAGGTATAGGTTGATGCAAAATTGATGCATGATACAAGTTGTTGTGACAGTGACATATTGGATATGGTGACATATTAAGAGGGTTGCAGACCTTATTTCTCTCATCATTATGGAAAAAAAATCCTCAAAGGATCCAGCATAGGTCACCTTTGCAGTTTCTTTAGATGGTTTTGTATCTACATGAATGTTATTGTAAAGTTTATTGAATATCTTGTTAAAATCAACTACAGAATTTGTAACTTTCTTCTTTAAAGACCCAAACTCTGTGAGATAGTAAAGGTGGTCTCTATTCTCTCCCCATTACATCATAAAAGTTGTCTCAAGAACCTTCTAGGTATTAATGGAGGCATGAGGTTGACTAGGAATTTTGGAAATTATGGAATTCTAGAAATCAATTAAGGGTTGACTAGGAAATTGTATAGCAGAATGAGCCTCAGGAGGTGTACCGAATATCCTATTAACACTATCTATTTCATGACGAGTAGAAGGAAAAATTTCAAGGTTAGGATTACCTCTAGTTTGAATTCTTTGTTTGATGTTTCTCTGGACAATTACCTTTTCAAGATCTAATAATGCTAGAATACTTGCATGATCAGGATTCACTCTAGTATGCTTCCTTGTTGATGCCATATTTTCCTCTGTGGAGTCTCCAGGTGAAAAGTAAACAACCTTGTGTTTGAGTCTTGTTGACCATCAAGAATCAACGCTAATATTTGTCATCTCCTAGGGAAAAATAGCTTCACAATTTTGTCATCGACAACGACACCATTTAAGGATGTTAGTCCTCAAGATGTTCCTGGTTATTAAAGAATGATACCAAGGATCCTTCGAACCAAAACTTAGAAAAGGGTTTTGAGGATACCTTGATTTAGCAAGGGAAATATGCATAATGTTTCATTCCTCACATCTATTTAATCATTCCAGACAGGATGATTAGATATGCCTTCAACTAATAGGGATGATTTATTCTCTATGTATTATAATTACTAGGGTAAAAAGGACGAATGAATATTTGGAGGGAAGGTGTGCTTGAGAGGTATATAATTTAGACAATTCTTACAAGGCTTTAGGTAAAGAAGAATGTGTTGAGCATTCAAGAATTCAATAGTTACAACAATTTATGCAGTCTAATTTGAATTACATTCATTTAGACAAATTATTGCTTGATACATCCACATAAAAGAGACTCTAGATTAATATGATTATTTCAAACAATAAATGAAACAAGATTGTTTACGAAACTGTATTGAACCTCATTCATTAATACATGGACACACATATTTATAACACATATGGAGCCAAGATGCTACTAAGATATTTTATTAATAAAGTTCAAAATACAGTATAGAGATGGAAAGGATGGAACTAATACAGTGGAGAAGAAAAATATGGGAGTTACAAATTAATGCAACAAAAAAATAATTGAATCCCTACAAACCTCATGGTCGCCCTTTCATACTTTGTCTTTCTGTTGGATCTAGATTGATCTCTAGACTTCGAGGTTCAAAAAATATTCCTCTCTCTGTCTGCTGATAATGAGATAATAAGCCTAATGGCTTATTTATAGCTTTTCTTTCATACAAAAAACTCTTCTTGTTTCTTTAAACTGCTTAACAACTTCTTGATATTTCTTATATTTCTAGTAGAAATTCCCATGCAATGAAACATGCAATTGTTACTATGGTAAGTATGAGTAAAAGTTCCTTTGATTGAAAACTTGTAACCAACTAAGCTAGTTCAGTGTGGATCCTTCCATACAAAATGCTTGGTAGGATAGATTTGTTGGGCTTCGTTTCTTCAGCTTCTGCATAATTGAGGTTTTCGGCGAATGGAAGAATGGCTAGACATTTCCTCTCAACTACAGTTACCTCACGATGTGGTGCGACATCGATATGGAATATGGGTCCTTTTTTGTCTATTTCAGTCAGATGTTAGCCAAAAAATGCAGTTGTGCCTTAAGATGAACTTAATAGTGCCTTGTTAGTACTATGTCTGAACCAATAAGAACAAGAAGCAACCTTCCTCCCATTTGTTAAAACATGTATAATTTACAGCACATCTAAAGCCAATATAGTCAATAGGGTTTACCCGGGGAAGAAACGCCTTCAATCGGATCACTATCCATCTAAGCTTAGCTCAGAATAACACATTTAGTAAGGAGAAGGTGCTTGCACATTGTTGTAACTTGCGTTGTGGATTACTCTTATAGAATTCCAATGTGATTCGAGAGATCTTACTGACAAAACCAATGATTTGTTAAATATGGTCATTGTACTCAATATCAAATATTGAAATGCATGATACATGGCTAATGATCTCAATACCTGTCGACCATATATGAGAATATGATGATTATCGATGATTAAAATAGATAATACTAATCAATCATACTAAATGATACTTTGACCCTTTTGACGACCTTCCCACATAGCAAAATTTGTTAAAATATGGCCTTATCAATAGTTGAATGATTTGAGGACATGTGGCACCTTCACATTAGCTATTGCTTCAAAATCAGAGGAATGCGTGAAACTTTGTATGACATCATTGATGATGTCATCAAGGTACAATGGACATGTGGTTGGTAAGGATTAGTCCAAATGGCTCTCTAGGTGGCGCCTTTATCAAAGATAGATGGTACTTGGTTGGGCCATGTCTCTCTCAGTCAACATTGGTCACCTATAAGTGCTTGCATGGATCAACATGACTGTGCACCGGTGTCTTCTCGTGTATTTGGCCATGTAGATTTCCAGATGGAAGCAAAGGCATCCCTGTGTAATCCACATCATCGTCCAATTAAGCGCTCAGTCAACACACAGAAAAATGGTTCTTGAGATACCATAGATGGTATTGCATACCCAAGAAAGTGGTTTCCCTTGACCAAAAGTGATGCGAAATCTTTAGTACAATGTTTATGTGTATCACATTTTTTAATTATATCTTTCTTGCTGGAATTTTATTATTGATTTAGCATAAAAAAATTATATACATTTCAGAAGTAAATGAACTTTGATAGAAATCGAGTGGATTTATGAGGTTCTAATATGACCCAAAATATTCACTTTAATATTAGGAACACATGTAACAAGGGCAGCGTGGCTGCGTGTACTGCCTCCCCACGCTGTCCGCTGCACCGGGATTTGAATTCCAGACAATGAACTCTCGTATATGTTTATTCAATGGCCATGTGATGGTATCGCTCACATAGGTGTGACTGACAGCGTCGATCATAGTGCCGTAATCGTACCGTCCCATGTTGTTTTGATGTGCCCTGTCTGTCATGAAAACTATATAAAATTATTAAATATAAATATAAAATATAAATTTAACTTACCTTTACCCAGTTTGTAATGTTATTGAGTTAATTTTGATCTCGAAATACGTGAAGGCTGCAATAACACTATAAAGTTATCAGCCAATGAAATGTAAGAAAATTCAGTTTTTTTACATATTAAAAAATAAAATTTTGAATTTGTTATGTTACACATTAAGTTTTTGACAAAATTTTTAAAGTCAACTCAAATTAATAGAATAGTCAAAGCAAACTCATCACTATGTATACTGCCTGGGAGGCAGTACAATAAGAACTATGGAGTATAGACTCATGAGGAATAAAGGCTATTAATTTATTCATAATACATGCGCCTTAATTATGACCAACATTAAATAATCATAGTAGTGAATAAAGAGTTTTCAAAACATTAAAGCAAGATAAATAAAATCATAATAGAAAATAAAGCTTTTCCAAGACAACAAAGTAAGATAAATAGAATAAATAAAATCATAATAAAAAATAAAGCTTTTCCAAGACAACAAAGCAAAATAAATGAAAATCATAATAGAGAATAAAGCTTTTCCAAAACAACAAAGTAAGATAAATAAAATCATAACAGAGAATAAATATTTTTTTGCAAACAAAGTAATATAAATAAAATAAAGTATCCAAATATTATGTATCTATCCTAACAAGCCCCTTTTTTTAGATCAACGGGTCCATACAATTGTTGTCCCTAGTTGTGTATTTGTAGAATGATTTTGGCGTCACCTCCATTTTCTTTTATAAAATTAACTATTACTAACAAAGAAATTTAACAACTACTCACCACAAATAAAGAATAATTTTTTTTTTCATAAAATTTGCACGACCGTATATGCTTTGTGACTTGGAAAGAAATTGGAGGAAATTACAACCCATGATGCTTTGTGACTTGGAAAAATTAAAGTAAATCACTACCCGTATAATATATAATGGCATTCAATTAATTATTGTGGTGGTAGCCATCATCTTGATATAGAGGTTACATAAAGTTATAATTTTCTATTTTTATGTGTATACAATTTTATTTGAATTAATAATTGACAAAATAAATGTTTTTTTTAATGTATAGAGTTTTTTTCTAAAACGTACAGTTGTTGTTTTATGTAAGTGTTTATCACATTGTTTGTTTTATGTAAGTAATTATAACGTTAAATTCATATTGATATAATTTCATTTTACTCACTAGGTTTTTTTCACAATTTTTTTATTACCCTCTTTTGTACCAAGTTTGGAATGTTAATGGTTCTTTCAACAAATAAATATTTTTCTTTAATTCCTCATATTTTAATTTATTATGTTCCATCAACGTACCAACATATAGTGGAGGGTTTGTATTTTAACTCTTAATACCATTGCTAGGAACCTTTTTTTAACTCTTTCAACTTTCTACCAAGATTATTTAAAGAGGGCCAAAGCTCAAACATGACAACCATACAAAATTACTATTCACACTAAGGTTCTCAATAACATCTTCCTCAATTTCCAACTCCAATTTTAAGGGATATTTCCCCCGTGGCCTTGGGTCAATTCACAACAGAGAAAGAACGAATTAAGAAGATAGAACCAATCCCCATATAAATCAATGCATACAAGAAATAACTATTTTTTATAAGGAGAGAGAGAGAGAGAGAGAGAGAGAGAGAGAGAGAGAGAGAAATGCCTCACACCTTGGATCCTTCGTTTGATGTCGATCCCTGCTCGTGCTTCTTGAAGCGCTCATGATCTCTACCGGAACTAACCTGCAATAGAAAACCATGTATAGGATACTACAAGGTAGTTATACATTCAAATAACATATATCATGTGCATAGATTCAAAGATATATAGGAAAGACATTGGCATATGACATCACAATGAACCAATAAACACACAATAGGAGGGAAAAAGAACTCCTCTATTGAAAATAATGTGAGAAAGGTAGTTACAACTTAATTCAACCTTCAGTACTGGTTCGGAGCCAACTGCCATGGGTTCCTCCAAATACCTTCAAGCATCAACCCAACGGTGAGGATCTTCCTTGGATAACTCAACAGGGATAGGAACACACCCTATAGTTATAAAGAGAAGGAAAGAACACTGGAAAAGGAGTTTCTAGGTATAGGATGCTACTCAGAGAATGAAGGGGTATAGGGAAGCTTGCTAAATGTTTCCAGCATGATATTGTACCTTAGTTCTTCCTCTCATCCATGCCCTCAATGGTGCATTTATACCATCCTTGAGAGGTTAAGGAGGTTGAATTCCATTTCATACGTGCATAGGTATGTTGGGAAACAATCCCATCCGAAACCCCGCCCGAATATGTGGAATTATTTTATTTTTCACATTTTTTTAAGGCATTTGCGGGCTGCAATCTAGTAAGGCATGAATGTCCACATGTTGCACAAAGGAAACCCGCCTATATAAGGAAAAGTCATGTTTTTTAGGTGACTTTGATGAGGGAATTTGGGATTTTTATTAGAAAGATAGGGAAAAGGATTGGGCCATGTCACAAATGCATAGATGTGGCAATTTGTGCTATAACAGATGCCCCCTTTTGATGGAGCTAGTTCAAAAGAAGGTTCTAGAGAAAGGATAGTGATGATATCTCCAACAAATGAGAAAATTGTGTTATCTTATAAATTGGAGATTTAAGCTACTAATAATGTGGCTGAATATGAGGCTTTGGTATTGGGATTGGAGGCTGCTAGGAAAATGAAGATAACACACTTGGTAGTGTTTGGATATGTTGAGCTAGTGGTGTAGCAGGTACGAAATATTTATCAAAACAAACACCCTAGGATGAAGGCCTATATGAATCTGATTTGAGATTTAATTGACAATTTATTTCTAGATTTTAATATTACTATTGTCCCTAGAGATTTGAATCAACAATTAGATTCATTAGCCATAGTTGCTAGTACTTTCAAAACACCAATAATTCCTCAAATAATGTATGAAGTGGAAATAAGGTACAAGCATTCTATCCTAGACAATGTGAAGAATTGATAGGTTTTTGAAGATGACTTGCAGTTGAGAATATTTTAGGAACTGATGGATGAATTTTGTTCGACTCGTATTGATAACAAAGAGGATATAGAAGAGGGTTAGGAAGCTAGAGTGTGATGTTCAAATTGATACTCATTTCAACAACCGCATGGCATCCCATAAAGTGATACATTTGAAAAATAATTCCATTCCTTAATGATTGGTTCCTTTAGAACAATTGTTTGATAAGAATGATGTACCTATTAATCATACTTTCCTACCAAAGGATGAAAACATAGAGAATTGTGATTTGGGGACTATTCAAGAGCCTAAATGCATTAAATTGTCCAAATATTTGTCACCTGAACTTAAGAAAAAATATGTGGACTTGTTTAAGGAATATGTGGATTTTTTCGCTTGGAAGTATGAGGATTTAAAGACATATTATACCTCTATTTTTAAACATAGAATAAAATTAAATACAGGGAAAAATCCTTCCAGGAAAAAATTGAGACAAGTAAACCCCATTTTGTTACCCATTATAGAAAAGGAATTTAGAAAAATTATGGATACAAAGATAATAATTCCTTTGAGATATTTTGAATGGGTATCTAATTTGTTTCCTATGAGAAAGAAAAATGGAGAGATCAGACTTTGTGTTGACTTTAGAAATATGAATATTTTTTCTTTGAAAGACAATTACCCTTTACCCAAGATGGATCATATACTTCAGAAGGTAGTTGGGGCCTCTATAATACCAATGATTGATGGATTCTATGGTTATAATCAAGTAGCTATGCAATTGGATGGAATATATAAGTCTTCTTTTACCACTCCTTGGGGAACATTTATGTATGACAATATGTCATTTGGCCTCATAAATGTAGGGGCCACATTTCAAAGAAAAATGGATATAGATTTTGTTGGAGAAAAGGATTAGTTCATTGTAATATATCTTGATGACATGAAAATATTTTCAAAATATGATCAATATCATATTAAACATTTGAGACATACCTTCACTAAATGTTGAAAGTTTCTTGTATCTTTAAATAACAATAATTCCTTTTTTTCCATGGAGGGAAAATTGTTAGGCCATATAGTATCTAAGGATGGGGTTAGGATTGATCCTCAAAGAGTGGAGGCCATTAGAACAATTAGTATACCAATAAATAAGAAATAAGTGCAGTATTTGCTCAGAAAGATAAATTTCCTTAGAATATTTATATCCAAATTTGTTGAAATGATGGAAAACATTATTGATATGTTGAAGAAAGATGGTGAAATAAAGTTGACTATTGAGTCTAAGGGTTCCTTTCAAGAAATTAAAATTGATCTAGGAGAATCTCCATTCTTATTTATCCCGGATTATGATAATCCCTTTCTAATATTCTCTTTTTCCTTAGAGAACACCATAGCAGTTGTCTTATTACATAATAATGATGATGGTCATGAGGACCCTATTGCATTTTTTAGCAAGGTATTTAGAGATATTGGATTGAAATATAGTATCATAGAGAAACATGGATATGATTTGGTTAAATCCTTAAAGGATTCCATGGATTATATTAAGCGTTGTAAGATCATAGTCTATGTCCCAATTGTTGTTGTTAAAGACATTATTTTTCAGCCTGAGAATGAGGGGAGAAGAGGTAAGTGGATAGCTAAGATACATGAATATGATCTAGAAATTAAGCCTACAAAATTGTTAAGAGTCCAATTGAAAGGTACTCATAATGAATATGATATCTCAAGCATTGACAACAACTAAGCTAGAACTTGGAGATATGCAACATCCTTTGCTCCATGTAGACCCAAAATTATCTCAATATTCCTTGTACAAAGATATAGTCTTTCACTTACAAAATGTACAATGCTCAACAAATTGGGATAAGGATAAGGCTAGATCTATCAAATTGAAGATTGTTAAATACTGCATTATTAAAGAGCAATTATTTTGGAAAGATCCTGGTGAAATTTTACTAAATTTCATTAGAGAGGAACATACACAAGACATCATTAATGAGTTCCATAGTGGAGTTTGTGGAGGGAATCATTCCTGGAGAGCTACATCTTAAAAAATACTGAGGGATAGTTATTATTATCCCACTCTATTTTATGATACCAACACACTAGTTGGGGAATTCCCTGAATGCCATATATTTGTAAAAAAACAAAAGCTTTTGCCTTTGCCACCCAGACCTATTAAAGTGAAATCACATTTTCAATAGTGGGGATTAGACCTCATTGGAAAAATAAATCCAAATTCTAGTGGTCAACACAAATGGATACTGATAGCAACAAACTATTTTAGAAAATGGGTTGATGTTATTATTACAAGGGTTTCCACTGATTCAGTTATCATAAAATTCCTTGAAGATAATATTTTAGCTAGATTTGATTTTCCTAAGAAGATCATTAACAACAATGCACAACCATTTAAATCTCCTATGATGTTACAGTTTTGTCAGGACTACAATATTGAACTTGAACACTTAACTCCATATTACCCACAAGGATATTCATTGGCAGAGTCATCGAATAAAAGTATCATTGGAATCATCAAGAAGATGCTCTCACGGAACAAGAAATCATGGGATTCTCATCTCAAGTATGCTTTGTGGGATGACAGAATAAGTAAAAAATTATCCATCGACACCTCTCCTTTTAAACTGGTGTATGGAACAGATTTTTTTTTTCCTATTCATCTAGGTCTTCCATTGATTAAATCACTACATGATGAATAAGAAGAACCAAATAATTTACAAAGAAGAATCCATCAGCTCATAGAAGTTCAACAAAATAGCGAACCTATATTTTTTAAATCATGAGAACATCAAGAAAGGATGAAGATGATTTTTGAAAAGAGAGCTAAAGACAAAAAAATTGTTGTTGGATATCTGGTCTTAAAATGGGATGTAAGAAGAGAGGCCAAAGGAAATCATGGTAAATTTGGTAACTTGTGGATGGGAATTTTCAAATAACTAAAATCCAGGAAAACAACACTTATGAGCTAGCCTATCCTGATGGTGATGTATTGGGAGATCCTATCAATGGAATACTTCTCAAGCATTTTCTACAATGTTGAGCTCTAAGTGTATCCTACTTGTACAATATTAGTTAAGTTTCCTTTCTTTTAATTTTTCTCGTTAATTATCTTTTTGTCAATTTTTTTATTTTCAATTTTTGTTCAAAAAACTTTGGGCCATTCTCTTAAGTTGTTGAGCATGGAGGATGATATTCCCGTTCACAGAATAAAAAGAACATTACAAGTTTTAATTTCAAACTCCATAGCCCAATGGATAAGGAAACTAGTCGATTGTTCTCAATACATCACAGGGATATGTTGTCATGTTGGAGCCAATGTTAGTACAGGGTTAAATTTTTTATGGGAACTAGGTAATTAGGGACAGTTACAACCTTGGTTCTTGTTTTATCAAGAGGAGATGCCACTTGGGACCTACTAAATGGAAACGTTTTACCTTAACAGTTATTAATTTGAGGAAAGAGGCATTTAAATGAAGAAACATGACTTAATTCAGTAAACATGTGCTTGTTTCCATCCATAAGGGGCTTAAAATACATGCAAACAATGCCACGCACAAATAAAGATCTTACACAGGTGACCAAGGGCTATGACTAGGAGGCTAAAAGTCCATATTTCAATGCGCTCCACCAAAAGGAATGAAATCAACACTTCAAATCATAGTACATAACTTCTCCTAGATCTATGATGGACAATTCATATCCCATCCACATCATACTCATCCTTTAATGAGACTTGGGCACTGGAGAATGGTTTTGAGGTTGGATACGTGGCATGTTTATATTAGTTTTGCATCACTTTTGGCTATGGGGAAACCACTCTCCTAGGCATGTGAAACTATCTATGGTATCTCAGGAACCACTTTATCATGTGTTGACTTAGTTCTTAACTAGATGACATTATGGATTACACAGGGACACCTTTTCTTCCTCCTGTATTTCTATGTGGCCAAATACACGAGAAGACACCGATGCGCAATCATGCCAATCCACACAAGCACTCATAGGTGACCGATGTTGACTGAGAGATACATGGCCCAACCAAAAACCATATATATTTGATAAAGCCACCACCTAGACCACCATCTAGACCAATCCTTACCTACCACGTGTCCAGTGTACCTTGATGAGGTCATCATCCAAATTTGATCCAGATTTTATGAGTAGAACGAAATGAATACAGATTATTAATAGGTGTTTAACACAAAATAATAGAGATACAGTAAAACTGGTTTTCTATTCAATAATGAAATAAGCTGAAACTGTAAAATGCAACGGAAACAAGCTTGTTGGAATGGTGGCGGCTTATCTCTGAGAAGAGATGTGACGGTTGCGCTCATTCGCAAGAAGATGATTACAATGAGGCTCTGAAGGCCTTTTTACAATAAACAGGAATTCCAAAAACCNATTAGCTTCCTGGGGTCGTAACTTTTGCATACGATCTCTGTTTTAGGCATATGATAGCTTGTTGGAAAGGTATCATCAAGGATATTAATTTTGGGGCCCCAATCATGCCTTCGGCTATCATTGAGAAGATCTATCCCCAAAAAAATTCATTTAGGCCCTCAAAATGGCCCCGGAAGTAAAAACTACTAAAAATAGTAAATTGCCAAAATTGATAGAAAACTATTTTGAGCCAGTTGGAAAAGGTGGGTAGCCACCGATATCCACCTATATAAATCCTCCCTCCTTAGGAAGCAATGGTCTCCATTGCGTTGAGGTCCCCCATCAGATGAGGAAATTTCTGTTGAATTTGGCCCTGGGTGAGCCACTTGCCTTGGTACAAGAGCTGCCCTACTTTGACGACTCGATAAAGATGAATCCTTTGCTATCGAGTGCCCTTGATATGTGTGTCCACAATATGATAATTGGATTCCTGTTGTATGCAGTTGGGGTTGAGCTCTGTTGATGTCAGTTGTTCTGCTACTTCTGAGGTGTCCAATAATGGTGGGAAATAAGGGTGAAGGAGATCCACATTGAACACTGGGTGCAGGCCAAGGAAAGGAGGAATGTTGAGCTGAAAATCATTATCCCCCACGACCTTGGTGATGGTGTACGAACCATAACAGAGTGGGTGAATCTTTCGATGGGGTCCGGTAAGGCATTCTTTCTGCAAGTGCAACCAAACTTTGTCGCCCATCTGAAACTTATGTGGCACCCGATGTTGATCATGGCATTGTTTGTACTTGTCATTGGACTTCTATAGGATATTCTGAACCTATTGGCAGATGTGCTAGATCCACTCAATGAACCAGGTGGCTTTGTCAACTTCAGTTGGAGCAAGAGATGAGTCGGTCGAGGTGACCACAAGGGGAAGTGCAACATCTATGGGACCCAATGGTTGGAATCCCAACCCCACCTGAAAGGGGCTATGGCCAGTTGAGCTATGCAAGGCTCGTTTGTAACTATGCTAGACATAGGGAAGGGTCTCATCCCATGTGCGAGGGTGCTATGAATTATACATGAGAAGGATATGCACAATCATTCGATTTACGACCTCAGTTTGTCCATCTGTCTGAGGGTGGAAGGCTATGGATTTGGTGAGTTTGGTGTCCAGCGATGACCAGAGGATCGACCAGAATGTGTTGAGAAATAAACTGTCCTGATCTGAGACAATGGTTTGTGGGATTCCAAAATGTACCTAGACTCGTTCAAAGAAGAGCTTGGTAGTGGCCTCACATTCCTCCGATTTTGAAGAAGTAGCCAATGTGAAGGTCCTGTCGAGTTAATTATATGCAATAATTTGTGCTACATTTTAATGTCAACCTGGGGGTTCATAAAATTAGAGGTGCAGGAGAAAGAAATGCAGGACTAAAGCTCTAATTTATGCTACGTCGATGAAAATCCAAACAAACCAAGCAAATTAAAGAAAAGAAAACTACATGAAATTAATGTTAGGAATATATCATTGGGATGTGAGACAATAAGTTCTATAAGGGCTCAAGGTTACAATATTTCATATATCTATGTTCATGAAAATTCACATGTGTAGCTTACTAACATGTCTTAATTCTTCAATGATTCTTCCTAAAGTAACTTCTTCTACTGCAGGAAATGAAAACAATCAAACTGTTGAAAATTAACACTAAGGAAATCGTCACTGGGTTGTGGGAAAACTAATGCTATAAAGGTTATGAGTTGCAATCTTTCACACGGGGGCGTTCATGCAAATTTGTGAGAATAACTTATTATTATCTTTAACCTTCAATGATATTTCTGTAGTGAAACTATGGTAAACTAAATCAAAACAACTATTAAAGTGAACTAATTTAAAAAGGAAGTTAAGCCAATCGAAAAACAAGTGTAATTGAAGACTCAGAGGCTTCTTTTGAGTGAGTACAACAATGAAAATATCCCATGGTAAGTATGAAGGAAAAGCTATAAATAATCTATTAGGATCAATAGCTTCCCAATGTAATGAAACATGCAATTTTTACTATGGTAAGTATGAGTAAAAGGTCCTTTGATTGAAAATTTTTACCCAACTAAGCTAGTTCAATGTGGATCCTTCCATACAAACTTCTTGGTAGTATAGATTTGTTGGGCTTGGTGCCTTCTTCTTCTGCAAAATAGAGGTTCGCCAGCAGATGGAAGAATAACTAGCCATTTCCTCTTAGCTACTATTACCTCACAATGTCGTGCAACATCGATCTGGCCTCTAGGTCCTTTATCCTCTGTTTCAATCGGATGTTGGCCAGAAAATGTAGTTGTGCCTTAAGATGAACTTAATAGTGCCCTGTTGCTACTATGTATGAACCAACAAGAACAAGAAAAAACCTTTCTCCCCTATGTGAAAATAGGTAGAATTTACAACACATCTAAAGCCAATATGGACAATAGGGTTTACTCGGGGATGAAACCCCTTCAAGTGGATCAGAATCCATCTAATCTTAGCTTAGAAAAACACATTTAGTAGGGAGAAGGTGCTTGCAGGTGGTTGTAACTTTCCCTGTGACTTACTCTTATATGATTCAAATGTGCTTTGGGAGATCTTACTGACAGAACCAATGATTTGTTAAATACGATCATTGTACTCAATATCGTATATTGAAATGCATGATACATGGCTAATGATCTCAATACTCGTCGATTGTAAATGAGAATGTGATGATTATAAATGATTACCATAGATAATATCGATCGATCATACTAAATGATACTTTGACCCTTTTGACAACCTTCCCATGCATCAAAATATGTTAAAATATGGCCTTATCCCTATTTGAATGATTTGAGGACATCTGGCACCTTCACATTGGATACCACATAAAAATCAGAGGAATGTGTGAAAATTTGTATGACAAATTGATTATGTCATCAAGTTACAATGGACATGTGGTAGGTAAGGATTGGTCCAGGTGGATCTCTAGGTGGCACCTCTATCAAATCTAGATGGCATCTGGTTGGGCCATGTGTCTCTCAGTCAACATTGATCACCTATGAGTGCTTGCGTGGATCAATATGACTGCGAACAGGTGTCTTCTCGTGTATTTGGCCATGTAGATGTGCAAGTGGAAGAAAAGGCATCCCTGTGTAATCCACATTGTCATCTAATTAAGCACTAAGTCGACATGCGGAAAAGTGGTTCTCAAGATACCATAGATGGTATCACATTCCCAAGCGAGTGGTTTCCCTCGGCCAAAAGTAATGCAAAACTTTTAATACAATTTTTGCGTCTATCACATTTTTTAATTATGTCTTTCTTGTTGAAAATTTATATTGATTTAGCGAAAAAAAATTATATACATTTCAGAAGTAATTGAACTTTGATAAAAATCAAATGAATTTATGAAGTTCTAAGATGACCCAAAATATTCACTTTAATATTAGGAAGACCCGTAATAATAACTATAGAGTATAGACCCATGAGGAATAAAGGCTATTAATTTATTCATAATACATGCGCCTTAATTATGACCAACATTAAATAATTATAATAGTGAATAAAGCTTTTGCAAAACATTAAAGCAAGATAAATAAAATCATAATAGAAAATAAAGCTTTTCCAAGTCCACAAAGTAAGATAAATAGAATAAATAATATCATAATAGAAAATAAAGTTGTTCCAAGACAATAAAGCAAGATAAACAAAAATAAATAAAATCATAATAGAGAATAAAGATTTTCCAAGACAACAAAGTAAGATAAATAAAATCAAAGTAAGATAAATAAAATCATAATAGAGAATAAATATTTTCAAAACAAAGATAAATAAAATAAAGTATCCAAATATTTTGTATATATCCTAACAAGCCATTTTTTCGATCAATGGGTCCGTACAATTGTTGTCCCTAGTTGCATATGTGTAGAATGCGTTTGGCGTCACCTCCATTTTATTTTATAAATTAATTATCACCAACAAAGAAAGTTAACAACTACTCACCACAAATAAAGAATAAAATTTGTCTTCATAAAAGTTTCACGACCGCATAGGCTAAGAATGCTTTTGGCGTCACCTCCATTTTCTTTTATAAAATTAATTATCACTAACAAAGAAAGTTAACAACTACTCAAGTCATAGTTTGTAATTGTATTTTACAAGACTTGGGAGAACAAAAAATTACATAGATTTCCAAGATTAGAAGGATTGACAGGCTTCTCATTCTTGATTGGGACTTGGCAGTGGGTTTCTTTGATGGGGCCTCACAAGATAAAGGCTTTAAATGTGGGGCTAGAGCCCTATTGAAATAACCAGTTTTGGGCACATACAGACTAAAAATGAATTTTGGAAGAGGAACCAATACCAGGGGAGATATTCTCGCCTTGTGGTGCATATTATTTTTTCCTTTCTTTAAAAAGATAACAAGGTTACAACTGGTAGGTGATTCAAAGGTTATCATTGATTGGTTTACTAATGAAAATAACCTATAGGTGATCTCTCTACAGACTTGGATGACAAAGATTAGATTGTTGAGCAGGATTTTTTAGCAAATCAAAGCACAACATATATATAGAGTATATAATAAGGAATCTTACCAACTTTCTAAGGAAGTGTTGCTACTGGATGAAGATGGAATATTTTATACAAAAGTTATAGAAGGACAACCAAAAATGTTTGAAAGATTAGATATCAATCTTTAGATCATTGTTTGCAAGGATGCAATTCTGGTGTTTGTATATTTTTGATATAAAATACAAATCCAAGGAAGCCAAATTATGATCTTTAGTCTTTTTTATATCGAAATGTAAAACAATGGCTAGCTGTATAGAATATAGGTAGCAACATATTGGACAATTTTGTAATGTGAACAACCCATAAGATCCTTATTGCTCTTGGAAAAAAGGATATACAATTCTTTACAAGTTGTAAGTTTTTGAAAAAAGACATATTATATTTACTAATGTAAGTTATTTTTCTTATTGAAAAAAAAAGTTAACTACTCACTACAAATAAAGAATAAAATTTGTCTTCATAAAATTTGCACGACCGCATATACTTCATGACCTGGAAAGAAATTAAAGGAAATTACTACCCATGATGCTTTGTGACATGGAAAAGTTAAAGTAAATCACTACCCGCATAACAAACAAGGGCAGCGGAGCAGCGTAGTCCCTGCCGAATTTAATGCAATTAAATGGAAGAATGTTCATAAGGCAAAAATATTCCAATGTTGAAGTATGATTATAATATCATTCTAATGTTGTAGTATGAGAAGATGCAGGTTTGTGAATTTTATAAAAAAGTATAGTTGCAAACTAGAGTAGAGTGACGCGATTTGAGTTTTCTTTAGTTTTGGTGTCTGAGGCATTTTGAAGTTGGTGTTAATCATTTTATAAATGAATGTGTTGTAAGGATTATTTGGTTACAATAAAGGAGCGTTGTGAAAATAATTAGAAAAAAAGGAATAAATAAWKTTAATTTGAAAACAATATTGTGCAATTAGGTGGTGCGATGCAATTGAATGGTAAATATTATAATGAAGGCTAATTTATTGTGTGTTTGATTTTATTGGATCGCTGACATTGTACATAACAAAAGAGAAGGTAGCGAAATGTGATTTAATGCATGATTCCCCATAAGCTAGGAAATTTCTTCATGGTAAATGCACAAAAGATTTCAATTTTTTGATAAGAAAAGTGCAAGAAATTTGCAATATAGGGACAATCTAAAATTTTCTAATCTAAAATTCATATTCAATCCAATCAATGAAGTTAAAAATGAATTTAAGGACAAGGAATGGCCACCATAATCCATTTTCTTAGTTATTTTGTCATCACTACAATGACCATGTAAAATTCATATTCAATCTAATAAATGAAGTTAATGGCCCTCAATGATGGAGGCACCCATACACAAACATATGAAATAGCCAATCAAAACATTCATTACCCAACCATA
>JASDQU010243040.1:1040-13528 GCA_032191745.1 Picea mariana
CAATGGGGTGGCCTTTAAATCCATAGGATCCTTCAATGTTTGTGTATCATCTCATAAAATCCAAAATCCTTTCAGGGTCAAAAGGCCAGCTTGGCTACAACAAATGGTGGCATGGTTTGATGGAGCGGTTAATGTTGATGGCTATCTTAGGGGAGCAGGGGGCATTATTAGATTAAATGCTTCTACTTTCTATAAGTGGACCTTCAACACTAGAGCTGGGACAAATAATAGAGTGGAATTGATGGGGGTATGGGCTACTCTTTTCTTGGAAATAATATTACATATTACAGGTCTACAGATTATTGGGGATTCTAAACTTATTATAGATAGGTGTAATGGAATTGGGAGCCTCCAGAGCTTGGCGTTCGAAGGTTGGAAGGTGTTAGCACCAGGAGTCAAATATGGATTGCAGTAGAGGTAAGCCCAGTACCCATCAGTTTGTATGTCACAATGAATAAATTTAAGGGTGCTCTAATGGACATAGTCTCAAGATTATACCACTTTAACTCAGAAAACTAGGTTGTCATGTGTAGACAAGTGAGGTCTTGGTCTAACTTCAGTCATTGATTTGTTGTAAAGGGTGAGTAGGGGGAAGAATGTGTGAGGAGATGTAAGGGCCTGCTATGGACATCAGGTCTTTCAGTCACCTAAGGAAGAAAAACTTCAAGAGAGAGATCCTCTCGAACCTAAAGTTTCAAACACTAAGATATGTCTAAATGAAACAACCACAACAACACGATGAACAAATATACATCACAGTGCTACTGTAGCAACCCAATCAGATCCTCCAATTCCGAGCTACTCAATGTAAGAGGGGGAAAGATAACATGGAAGATTGATTAAAACTGGTGAAAATATTGTTGTGATCAAACCTGCATCACAACAACATCACAACCCTCTACTAGATCCTCCAATTCCAAGTGTCTTAACATAGCGTTTACAAAGAGATAAAAAAGGAATTGACTTTCATTAAACAAGAAGTCTCAAATACATTGCATAACTAGAAGACCAGAGGCCTCGTTAAAAATTTACAAGAGGGAGCATAGCTCTACCATCGACACTTACAAAATATGAAAACTTCCTAGATATACTCAAAATAACTCGCCACTGACAGCATGAGAGTCGCTGAGCCTTTACATTCAAGGCTTCACGTCTTCTTCTTCTCCTGTTAGACCGTGCATACATTTTACTGTTAGACGTGACCTCGAATCAGTATGGGCCTTGCAGAAAACTTCATTGACAGAGTGACCCTAGGCTGACAACCTTCCTCTATGACCAGTGCTCCCATGCCTTCCATTTACAGGGTGAAACGAGGTTTCAACTACCTCCCCCCTGCTTTTTATTTTCATTAATTGTCTTTAGTGGGATCGGGATGAGCCCAGACATCCATGAATTATCTAGGTGGTGCCCTTGACTTTGTCGAATTAATATTGATTCCTCGAGCTCTGCTTCTCTCCTTCTACAATCAATACAGACACCTTCGACCCTTGGCACAACTCTTATCCATCATTCCACATGACCTCGGGTCATGAACCTGCGATTAAACACCAAAGGTGCTTTGTGTATCAGGACTTGGGAGTGTTGGCGAAATACAATCCCAACACTCTACCCTCTAAAATCCCAAAATCTGATCTCCGAACTAGCGCTTTAACACCTACTAGCTCCTCCCTTATTTCTCGTCCATATGATCATCGGCTATGACCACAGACCTTACTCCAAAATGGCGCTTTGTAATTTGTGACTTCATGAATCCTGCTATTGAGTCCCTCGACTCCTTCAAGTTCCAAAACCCGAAATAGGGCTTAATGGTCCTTAGCACCTCCCTTGGATTCTCTCCATGTGATCCTGTCCCGTGACCACCGTCTGAGCCCAAAAGGCGCTCGTCGCATTTCACGCATCGACGATGGGAAGGAGTTGGCTCCTTGTCCCTCAAACTTCTGGTAGTCATTCCTACAAAACCTCGGATGACTGCCACCTCCCCATGAGATCGTATGGCTCCCACGAATCCTGGTTTTTGGGACTTCGGCATATCGACACTTCGGGCTTCGTCCATTCGGGACTTCGCGTTTCGAAAGTTCTGATGACTCTACTCCGTTACTTTCCCAACTCGCAAAATTGCGACTCTGACTAACACTATTCCTCGTGCAACTCTGTGATCGCAATCACCTGATGGTCATCGATATTATCCATCTATGGATCATCGCCGTTGAAAACTGATCTTTTCCTGCTCGCTTGATTTGTGTCCATATTAGACCGCTTCAAATTTTACGCTTTGAGCTTGTGGTTGTGGCCTGTGTAAAAAAAGGCTTGGAAAACTAGATAGGGGTTGGGAAAACAGGGAGACCGAGGCAAAGAACTTGAAAAGTTTAAGTGCTAACAACTTGGATGACTGAATGGAGGCTTGGGGAAATAAGAGGATCAATGACTGAGGCAAAGAGTGGAATGCATCGGCTCAGGGAAAAAAAATTGGAAAGGCTTATGACAGATGGATTTCAGGTGATCTAGGCAAGAAACATGGCTCTAAAGACTCTAACAGGTTTATGTGCTGACATTAGGCTCCATGGGGGGTAGAGTCCTCCCTGCAAGGTTCTAAGAACTCCTTTTGTGGCTTCAGTGCCTTAGTGTTGGGTTGTGGAGTCTCCTATTAAAACAAAACAAAATAACATAAAACATAGATGGTATTTACAAAGGTGGGATGTTGGTTGCGGCTCTAAACAAAAAACATTTTTAGGAAATGCCCATTTACTGGGCCGCCAAAAATCTCATCTCCCTCCAAATTATGTAACCTGTAAGTGTTATTTGGAAATACTTCGGAAATATTGAAGGGACCAATCCAAAGGGAATCAAATTTTCCATGCTTTCCCTTGTCCTGTCTAGGAGCATCCCATTTGAGCACTAGCTCTCCTAGCTGAAAATCCTTTTTATTGTTCTTCCTGTCAAAGGCCTCCTTTATTTTTTGTTGACTCTCATGCGCTCTGTCCATCACCTACTCTCTAGTCTATTTCACTTATACCAACTGATGTATTCTTTTGATCATGTCATCGGGCTCTCCTTGACATTCTTGAAGGAATTTCACCATAGTCAGGGCGAGCTGAGAAGGAAAAATTGCTTCGGTTCCATACACAAGTTGGAAAGGAGAGATACTGAGGGAACTCTTTGTTTTCACTCTATCATCCCACAGAGCAAATTTTAGCTTTGAATCCCATGCTTTCTTGTTAGCCTCTAGAAATATTTTGATGATCTTTACCAGGCCTTTTTTAGAGGATTCTACTAATCCATTGCCTTGCGGATAGTAGGGGGTAGAGTGACTTAGTGCGATTTTGAATTTCTCGCAAAACCTGATCAATGGTTTGGCTTTGAAGGATGCAGTGTTGTTAGTGACGATTCTGGTCGGGCAACCAAACCTCACTATAATATCCTCCAGAAAACTGATGATCACTTTATGAGAAGTGTTCTATGTGGGGATAGCCTCTATCCACTTGGTGAAATAATCTGTTGTAGTTAGGATCCATCTGTGTTGACCACTGGACGTGGGATGAATTTCCCCAATGAAGTCCAGGCCCCACTGCTGGAAGGGCCCTGAAGCAACTACGGGTTTCAATGACAAGGACTTTAGCTGTTGCTTTCCAGAAAATCTTTGGTATTTAACGCATGCTCTGACTTTTGTGCAAACATCAGTGAACATAGTAGGCTAGTAGTACCCAACCCTGAGAATTTTGTAGATTGTGGCTTTCGAGAAGTGATGTCCCCCACAGAGGCTGTCATGGTAATCCAATATAATTTTTTGGGCCTCTTGTGGGTCTAAACATCTCAGAAGAACTCATAGAGGGTCTTTCTAATACAAGACCTGATTGATAAGGAAATATTTGATTGCTTTGAGCTTTAAATATCTTTCCTTAATCCTACCCATACCATCAAGGGGCCTCAAGTCCTGCAAAAAATATATAATATCTTTGTACCAGGTGCATTCTGCCAATGGGGGACTTTTATTAGACAACTCAGCCTGCTGGTTTTCTAAGCACGTGTGGATGAAGTTAACCCCCAAAGATTTTCAATTAGATTCAGCCAATAGCTTGGCTAAACCTTGACCTTTGATCAATTTTGTGGGCTTCACCTCCAGATCAAATTCAAGGATCTTGGCAATCCACCTGCTTATTTTTCTGTCAATGTCTGGTTGAATGAGAATTTCCTTCATGGAAGTTGAAGGAACATATGAAATGATATTTGAATGCAGCACAAAGACTCTGAAATCTTTGGGAGATTTAACCAAGGCATAATTCTGCTTCTCCATGATGTCATATTTCACCTCAATGTCTCTCAATGAATGACTGAAAAAGGAAATGGGATTCTCCAACCCTTCAGCATTCTTCTGTAATAGAACAAACGCTATAGTGTCGAACGAAGAAAATGAAAAAACAAGGAAATCATTTGAGTAATCAAGACTGATAAGCACAGGTGATTTAGTCAAGGCCTTTTTTATCTGATCAAAGGAATTTCAAGACTCAGTGGTCCATTTGACTTCGCTTCCTTTCCTCAACATGGTTGTTATAAGCTTTACCATATCAACGAAGTTGGAAACAAACCTCCTTGGAAAATTAATTTTTCCCAAGAAAGATTGGACTTCGTTCTTGGATATTGGTAGTGACAAGGTTTGGATTGCTTCAACTCTACTGGGATCGATCCTAACTCCCTCAGCTGATACTATGTGGCCCAACAATTTTCCCTCCTTCATGGAAAATGACGATTTCTTAGGATTTAAGGAGAGACCGAACCTTCTTCATTTCAGGAAGACTTTTCTCAGATGACAACAATGTTCTTCATCATATCTGGAGAATATTGTTATTTCATCTAGATAAATGACCAAAACTTTATCCTTTTCTCCAATGAAGGCGATATCCATGGCTTGCTGGAAGGTTTCTCCTGCATTCATCAATCCAAAGGGCATTTTGGCATACATGAATGTACCTCAAGGAGTGGTGAAGGTTGTCTTTTCTCTGTCTTCGAGAAAGACAAATATATGATTGTATCCCAAAAATCCACCAATCATGGATATCCTTGATGTGCCAGCTACCCTTTGTAATATGTGTTCCATTTTCGGCAAGGGGTAATTGTCTTTCCTTGAGCTTCTGTTCAGATTCCTGAAATCGACACAAAGTCTGATTTCCCCACTTTTTTTCTCACCAAGACTAGGTTGGCCACCCACTCTGAATATCTCAAAGGCATGATAATATGGGCATCGAGCAACTTCTTTACTTTTCTATCCATGATAGGCAGCATCATAGGATTTATTTTCCTTAATTTCTGCCTAAATGGTTTGGCCTCTTCCTTCAGTGGAATCTTATGCTCAATAATGCTGGTGTCATATGTTCTGAGGTATTCATATGTCCAGGCAAACACATCAACAAATTCCTTTAATAACTCAACATATTTGGCCCTCTGCTCCATTGACAGGTTTCTTGACAACTTAACAAACTTGGGATCCTCCTCTATAGCAATATTGCACTCAGCTACATTAGCATCATCTTTTGAGATTTTTCCCTTTACTGCCACATCATTGCTGTCAAATAGCCTTTCTAAAGGAACTAGTCCCTTTGGGATGTAATTGTTAGGTAATTGAACAATTTAGTGATCAACAATTTTGTTCAGAAGAACATCATCATGAGGATCTGCTTCAAAATCAGGATCTTGATCAATGTGTAATGCAGAGAAATCATCAAAAGTCTCCAAGAATCTTTTGATTTCAAGATCATCCTCAAACACTTTCCAATGTTTGACATTGTCAGGTATGGAGGGCCTATATTTTACTTCTATATCATACCTAATCTTGGGTGTCATATGAACTCTGAAATTGCTGGTTGATATAGCCAGAGAGTCAGCCATGACATGCTCTTCTCTTAGAATGAATGAAATGTTGAAAGCCAAGAAAAAACTGTCAATGAGTTCCCATACTTCATTTTTGTAACTTCTGAGCCGAGGGTGTTTGGCCTGATAGATATTTTTGATTTGCTAGACAATCAACTCAACATCTCCAAAAACAGCTAATTCCTTGATCCTCGTGTCTTTTTCAACCCTCAATCCCAAAACAAGAGCTTCATACTCTTCCACATTATTGGTAGCTTTAAACTCTAATTTGTAGGACAGAGATATAGTTTCCCAAGTAGGGGAAACAAGGACTACTCCAGCACCAGCACCTTCTCTAGAAGAAGCTCCATCAAAGAACATTTTCCATATAGAGGTGATCAAGGGAGAATCTTCACGGGGGGTAATGGACTTTCTGATCTCAAGAAGAGGCTCAGGGGAATCTGTGAGTTGCAATAAGCTCGATCCCAAATCAGTATCAAGGGTGAATATAGGATGATTGGTGGGGTCTGCTTCACCACTGACAATGTAGGCCAGTTGAGCTTCTTTGTACAGTCTTCTATGCTCCCCTCCAAAGAATGGAAGGGTATCATATGTGAGGTACATCTGTAATGTTCCCCCAAGCATTTTTATCCAAGATCTTGACAATAGCATGCCAAACTTGGGAGGGACATCAGCCACCACAATATCCATGACTACACTTTTCATGGGCAGTTGAAACAAAGTTACCACCAGGTCTTTGATGACCCCAAGACATTGCACCCTCCTTGAATTGAAAGAGTAAAAATCATGATAATATTTTGTGATTTCAATCCCGAGTTCTTCCATAATAGTTTTGGGCATGAGATTATGGGATGCCCCAAAATCATCAAACAATTATGCAGCACCTTATCATGTATGTTAAGGGATGATGTGTAGAAGGGAGGGGATGAATCGTCTTTATCTTCTACCATAGGGCCTAGAATGACTGCTGGTTTTTTGTCTTGGAGGTTTACTAAGTCTATGGAATGACAAGATGATTGAGGCTGCAATAGCTTAGAGAGGGATTTACTGAAATCTTCATGCTTCAATAGCTCTAAAATGGGCACAGAGATCCTAATCTTTTGGATTTCATGCTCAAAACTAAAGGAGGAAGGGGGCTTCAGAATTTCCCTCACCTCTGGGACAATATCTTTGGCTATTAGTGGGGAATTCTAAGCTTTCTCTTCTTTTCTGCGATTCGCTGCATCTTTAGTAGGCTTCTCTACTCTAGGAGTTGGATCAGGGGCATCAGACTCCTCTATTCTCCTTTTGGACCAAAGGTTGTATTTGCTAGGACTGGTATGGGCCTTTTGGCCCTTGCTTAGCTCATTTATTTGATTGTTCAGGAGGGAATCCTCGTAGGCAGGCTGAGTTAAATGGGGAAAAGGGGAGGTGTCTCCAATACAATGAATTTCGGTGTCAATCTCTTCTTCTTCCCTCTCCTCATCATCAACAAGGTTATTTTGGAGAGGGGTTTGAATCCTCTAATCATCTCTATCTCTGTTCCTTTGTTCCCTTGGCATAATCTGAGGAACATTGTTATTCAACCTCCTGAAATTGCCTCTGTTGTCAACATTTTGGGGATTTCTGTACGCCGACTTCCCTTCTAACTCCAACCTTTCCATCCTAGCTGAAAGTGATTTTAGTATCTTGGTTACTTCATCGATTTGAGGAGGGAGGGAAGAGGAATCAGATGTGGAGGCTTCAGGTCTCTTCCTGGGTTTGTCTCTATCAATCTTATTTCTGAGTCGGTCAACTGCCAATATATTAGACTCTACTTCCATAGCCGCATCCTGCATATGAGCCAGGGAAGTGGCTCTTCTTTCCCTCAACAAGAGGCAGAAATTGGGGTCAAAATAACTGGCATAAGTAATTTTGGTTGAAACCTCTATAGGCTTTATCTCAGTGGGGATCTTATTGTAAATCTTGTTGAACCTTTTGGAAACTTCAGAGACAAATTCTCCCTCTTTTCTCTTTAGGGACCCAAACTCTGTGATATAATACATGAAATCCTTTTTATGCCCCCATTGTCTCAAGAAGACATTGTCCAAAGCCTCAATCCCATCAATAGATACAGGAGGCAAGGCCCTAAACCATTTCCTATCCTCGCCTTCAAGGCTATGAAAAAAAATCCTCATCCATACATCTGCATGCATGATGACATGATGATCTGTAAAACTGTAAAAGGGTTCAAGGCATTCCTCTGCGGCTATATCTCTTTCACCTATGAACTTGGGCAACTATTTAAGGTAGCCATCCACTGGGAGGGCATTCAGAAGTTGAGGAAAAACAAGGGGGGCATACCTAGCAACTATTATGGCCTCCATTCTAGTCATGGGGGGATTTTCTCCTGCCATAGGAATATTGAGTGGAGGAGAACTAGGAGGGGAAGGAGTTCGAACAGGGGAGACAGGAACTGAGATTCTAGGAGGAAAGGGGAACAATAGAGGATTTAGAGAAAAGGCTACAGGGCTTGAGGCAACATAGGCTTCTCTCTCTGCAGTAGCAGCAATAGTAATAGGAGGAGAGGTGGTAAAGCCCAAGGAAGGAAAGTATTTTGAGGTGCTAGGTCTAAACCATGGTACAGTATCAAGAGATAGAGGAGTGAAAAGGATTTATATCTTGAATCTCATCCCAGGAGGGGAAAAATCAACAGGAACACTCCCAAAATTTAAAGTTCGGGAAACTCCAACAGAGGGTATAACAGGAGAATTAGAATAAAAAATTGGATTTTCTATAGAAGGATCATGAAAATCATCAGAAATACCTGGTTCGATAGTGGAAGTTCCTCCTCGAAGGGCCCTTCTCCTTCTGATAATTTTCTCTGGGTCAGTGTCAGGTGTTGCTAAAGGCAGCTGTGGAGTAGACCTCGTGTGTCTACCTCTAGAAGCCACAGCTGAAACAGTGGAGTCGCTGGATTTTCCTCGACAAAGTCACCACAGTGGAATTTCCAGGTGCACAGTTGCAATCTTGGATGTACTAAGTTCGGATGCACCTTCAGAACTAGTAAGCTTCGTCGTTCAGTCCCAGGGAAAATCTTCAATTTTGTCCCTGACAGCGGTGCCAGATATATTAGCACCAGGAGTCACCTCTATATTGCAGCAGAGGTAAGCCCAATACCCATCATTTTGTATGTCACAATGAATAAATTTAAGGGTGGTCTAATGGACACAGTCTCAATATTATATCGCTTTAACTCAGAAAACTGGGTTGGCATGTGTAGACAAGTGAGGTCTTGGTCTAACTTCAATCAGTGATTTGTTGTAAAGGGTGAGTAGGGGGAAGAATTGGTGAGGAGATGTAAGGGCCTGCTATGGACATCAATTCTTCCAGCCGCCTAAGGAATAAAAAATTCAAGAGAGAGATCCTCTCAAACCCAAAGTTTCAGACACTAAGATATGTCTAAACGACACAGCCACAACAACACGATGATCAAACCTACATCACAGTGATACTGTAACATCCCAACTGGATCCTCCAATTCCAAGCTACTCAGTGTAAGAGGGGGAAAGATAACATGAAAGACTGATTAAAACTAGTGAAAATATTGCAGTGATCAAACCTGCATCACAACCCTCGACTGGATCCTCAAATTCCAAGTGTCTTAACACAACATAAGTCTCAAATACATTGCATAACCAGAATATCAGAGGCCTCGTTAAAAATTTTCAAGCAGGAGCATAGCTCTACCATCGACCCTTACAAAATAAGAAAACTACCTACATATACTCAAAATAACTCACCACTGACATCAGGAGAGTCGTTGAGCCTTTGCATTCAAGGCTTTGTGTCTTCTTATTCTCCTGTCATACCATGCATACATTCTACTATCAGACGTGACCTCGAATTAGTATGGGCCTTGCAAAAAACTTCATTGACAGAGTGACCCTGGGCTAACAACCTGCCTCTATGGTTGATGCTCCCATGCCTTCCATTTACAGGGTGAAACGAGGTTTCAACTACCTCCCCCCTACTTTTTATTCTCATTAATTGTCTTCATTGGGATCAGGATGAGCCCTGACATCCGTGAATGCTCTAGGAGGTACCGCTGACTTTGCCAAATTAATCTCGATTCCTCGAGCCCTGCTGCTCTCCTTCTGCAATCAATACAGGCACCTTCGGTCCTTGGCACAACTCTTATCCATAGTTCCACATGACCTCGGGTCATGACCCTACACTTAAACACCAAAGGCGCTTTGTGTATCGGGACCTGAGAGTATTGGCAAAATACAAGCCCAACACTCTATTCTCTGAAATCCCGAAATCCGATCTCCGAACTAGCACTTTAACACCTACTAGCTCCTCTCTTATTTCTTGTTCATATGATCATCAACTATGACCACAGACCTTAATCCAAAAAGGTTCTTCAGAATTCGTGACTTCGCGAATCCTGCTGCTAAGTCCCTCGACTCCTTCAAGTTTCGAAACACGAAATAGGGCTTAACGGTCCTTAGCTCCTCGCTTGGATTCTCTCCATGTAACCTTGTCCTGTGACCACCGTCTAAGACCAAAAGGTGCTCGTCGCATTTTGCATATCGACGATGGGAAGGAGTTGGCCCCATGTCCCTCAAACTCTTGGTAGTCATTCCTGCGAAACCTCAAATGACTGCCACCTGTCCCCACAAGATTGGACGGCTCCCACGAATCTTGGGTTTCAGGACTTCGGCACATCGACACATCATGTCCTTCGGCACTTCAAGCTTTGGCCCTTTGGGACTTCGCATTTTGCGAGTTCTAATGACTCTGCTTCCTTACTTTCCCGACTTGCGAACTCACGACTCTGCCTAACGCTATTCCTCGTGCAACTCTGTGATCGCAATCACCCGATGGTCGTCGATCTTCTCCATCGATGGATCCTCTATGTTGAAAACTGATCTTTGCCTGCTCACTTGATTTGTTTCCATATTATACCTCTTTAAATTTTTTCTCTTTGAGCCCACGGCTGTGGCCTATGTAAACAAAGGCTTGGACGACTAGATAGGCGCTGGGAAAACAGGGAGACTGGGGCAAAGACCCTGACAAGTTTAAGTGCTAACAACTTGGATGACTGAATTGAGGCTCAGGGAAATAAGAGGATCAATGAACGAGGCAAAGAGTGGAACGCATTGACTCAGGGAAAAAAAAAATGGAAAGGCTTATGGTAGATGGCTTTCAGGTGATCTAGGCAGGAAACATGGCTCTAAAGACTCTAACAGGTTTATGTGCTAGCAGAAGGTTCAAATTAAAAATCTGAGCACTCTGTTTGAAAAGGTCTCTTTTTATCATGCCTACAGAGATTTCAATAAGGAAGCATATGTACTTTCAAAGAAGGCACTTAGAGATCATAATCAACATGGAGAGCTTATCTACACTGAGTGGGAAGATAACAAGCAAGGACCTTCCAGGCGCTTAAAAGTTTTCTAAACTTGGCAGTATATAAATGGCCTAAGTTGAAGTCATTTTCTTTTTTCTATGAAGTTTACTGGTGTTGTTTTGAATTTGGTTTGGAATTTTGTCAAAAGACATGGGATTCTAGATCTTTAGATTATTCGAAAAGTTGTATTGACAACAATTATTTCTCACAATAGTGTTGTCTCAGTTTTTGTGATGATTTTTGAGATTAGTTTATTAGATATGTAACCTTTTATATTTACTAATATAAAGAGTAATTTTCTTGTTTGGAAAAAGTAAAGGTAACATTTGTTGCAATAGACAAAAAATCAATTAGTTTTGTCACAAGTTCAATAGATAAATTCATCAATTTCCTTTTACCTCTTTGTTTTCTTTTTAACTTGCTCACAGGCTCAATCATGTGGGTCTTTTTAATTTTGTATTTTCATCTTTGAGCCATATAGATCATATAAGTTTGTTCTGTGGTTCCAAATGTGATATGATATTCCTTGTAGGGAAGGGACTTAGAAGAAAGAGAGATGAAAGTTTTGTGAGAACACGTTTATTCACTTGTAGGTTAAAATTTATATGTTGATTTGCTTTATTTTTTTTAATTTTTCATATCAATCTAATTAAAAGTCACTCTTTTAGTTCATTATTACAATGTAGGCTCATTTACTAGTAGGAGTAAAATAATTTTCTTTTCAAGTGAAAAGGGATTTCATTGTTAAACTTTAGCCTTACTATTGAATAATTTTATAATTTTATCATTTAATTTCAACTAACTTGAGGAATCTTATAACTCTACCAAACTTCATTTAAATGTTCATTGCATCTTTTCATCAAAAGACAAGTACGGATGTTTATTTCCATTACATCTTTTTACATGAAAAGACTAGTGATGTTTTTAGGTTTTAAAAGAAAACATGCTATGATATGATAAGTAGATTTCTAAGAGCTTGCTTATTGTTGAATTGGTATGAGAAAAAAAGTAGACATTGATTATATTTTGTAAATCAAGTAACAAATAATCACTTGTTTTTTGTTTTGATTTTTTTTTAATAAATTACAATATAAATTAATTTCTATTGTAACATTCACAATTGCATACTCTTAAACTTTTCTTTTTTATTTTTATTTAGTTGAAACTTTTATTTATTTGTATTTGGTCATTGGATAACTTTTCATCTAGATTTTACAATTTTTTTAATAGAAATTAAAATGATTTAGTAAATAAA
>JASDQU010243040.1:38600-51670 GCA_032191745.1 Picea mariana
TTATTGAAATATTCTAGCCTCATGGGTACCTTACCTACACCACTTCCACCGACTACACATCATATTTCCACTATTGATATGATTTTGACCACAACTAATCAATCTTTGGAATCATCTGACCCTTGGATTATACCTAGTCCGTTGGAATTTGATGCACTCGGTGACACCGTGCCACTTAGTCCAACCGAAACATCATACGTTTCTATCCAACCCATATCTCCCTCATCGGATGACCAACATCTATTGGCACCCGACAGTTCCTCGATGCAATCACGGTAAAGTTCCTTGTCGTCTGCAATCAATTACATTTCCCCAATTTTTCCCTCAGATGAATCTATCATGGAAATGTTGAGCATTAACGAGCTACCTCAGGATGATAACCATCATCGATCCTATTTTATTCCCCCTCATGAATAAATTCAGGCAGATACACTCTATCTCCCCTCCTGTTGTTGATTTTCCATCATCTCCCATGACTTCAACTTCAGACGATTTGGATCCAGTAGTTGACATGGTGATCTCTTCGATAGGGATATTGGAGCCTGATCTCCTTACCCCTGTCACAACCCTCGACATGTGTTCCTTTCAGAGTAATTTTCTTCCATCCAGTGAAGATCTCTTGGAAGCCATGACCGAGTTTTGTCCCTTGACATGGTATCCTTCCAAAGTGTTATTCTCTTGGAAGCCATGATCAAGGAGAGTCCATGAGCATAGTTTTCCTCTCTGTAGAAAACCCATTAAAAAATGAAACAGAGGTCACGAGCACATTTTTTCCTCTCTATGGCAAGCTCGTTAAAAAATGAAAGAAAATCTTTGAGCATAGTTTTCCTCTCTGTAGCAAGCTTGTTAAAAAATGAAACAACAATCTGGGGATTGAACACGGAACCCTGAGCATAGTTCTTTTTTCTGTGTCAATCTCATTAAAAAATGAAACAGTCACCTCTTTTGAACCTTCATTCCATCCACCTGTATCCTTTTTCTCCATCTAGTACAGAAATTGGTGACAATCTCAAAGTCAGTGAATGAAATGAAGCTTGGAGGGCATGTCTCCAGACTTTGATGATCATTCTAGAGTTAAGTCACTAGCTTTCAAGCTAGGGGCATATCGATCTTAGTCTTTGTTCTTTCTCGTGCTCATAAATACATGAGAATGCAACCGAGTAAACTTTTATCTCTTTTTCAGACCTGCATGGTTATACGAAAAAGGAACCCCCTGGAGTCTTCTTTAAACTCTTTTCAGACTCTCTAAAACGTGAAAAGATTGTCGAGTGATCTTGCTTCCTTTCCCACTCGTTAAAAGGTTTGAAAGGGTGTCTTTCCAGTGATAATTTATCTCTTTTTCGGCCTCGTAAGAATAATTTTACGAAAAAGGACCAACATTGGAGTCATCTTTAAGTTGTTTTTAGACTCTCTAAAATTGAAAAACCACCAAGTTTACCTTCTCTGTACTCGTTAAACAATCATACATTAAAGGGCCCATACGGGAACGAACCCTTACTTCTTCCAGTTCGTTAAATAAAGGAAGAGGGACTTACCAAATGTGAGTCATATCGAGCATGTGTTACCCTCCTCGAGCTCATTAAATTAAAAAGAGGTACTCATCTATCTGGATGGGGGGGGAATTGAAGGAAGCAAGCCAAGCAATTTTGAGAACACTACCAGTAACTCTTACAATCGCCCTTGAACACTGCACTTTGTATTTGCATGCATTGTAATCCATTGAACCTCTGCACTGAGCCAATCCTTTGAGTTTATTTTACTCCTTTGGGTCTCCTGACGAAAGTCACAACATCCACTGCATTATCAAGTTTTGGTCCATGTCATGTTTCTACTGTCGTGCCTCAGTGTTCAAGGGAAGTATCTGCCTCGAGAGTCAGCCACCACAAATATCATGTTTCACTACCTGTGTCAGTCCATGTTCATTTGATCTACCAATTACATCTCTGTGTCAGTTTTGTGTCATTGACGGGGGATACATCAAGGACCTCCTTCGACGAGTCTATTCATGTCGGCTTCAAAACATTATCCATGAGCTAGACTTAGAAACCAGTTAGTACCTTGGGACCTGCATGCCTCAATGGCAGGCCTCCTCGTGTCTGACAGTGGGTTTACATCATTGACCTATGATCGGATGATTCCGTGGATGTTCGACTTCAGCTCATCCATTTACATTCGTTGGAATGTACTAGAGTACCTTGGGAATCATTGACATCAATGGTGATTTCTGTCATGCTTGTTAATAGTTTATATCATTGACTGGTAATCAAGTGGTTTCTGCCATGTTTGACATCAGGACATCTATTCACATGGTTAGATTCGTACTACATCGGGATTGGTAAGAAGACCCTGGGTTGAGTCATCACTCTTATATGTACTTTTCCTAGGTTGTGAAGGAGTTCTTTTGAACTATGACACATATACTGTTACATAGATCCACTTTGTATTGGTCGTGGCTATGTCTTGTCATCTTGTAGATCCACTGTGTATTATTCATGGCTACGATCAGTTTAGGTCATAAGGAGTATAGATCCACATTGTATTTGTAGTGGCTATACCATTTTGTTAATATAATTATGGATCTGCAGTGTATTTGATGGTGGCCATACCTAAGAAGTCTTTATCACTCAAGCATAGGTATGTCTACCTTGGGTTTTGAAACATGTCATAATATTTGTTTGGTGGTTGTGTGGAGATTTTTCCAGTTTCTCTACATCCATACCCTTGCTCGAAAAAGTCTACAAAGTACTTTTGTCATCATCGTCTTCTAACTTCATATTTTGGGGGGAAATCTGTTACACCTCAAAATTACTCACTTTGATAGTGTCGCAAGTGTCGTCATTACGAGTGTTGTAAGTGTTGCATCTTGTTCGCAAGTGTTGCATCTTGACTATAAGTGTTGCAAGTGTCAAAAATAGTATGTTGCCATATTGCCTATGTCATGCCCATAAAAACATCATGAAGACACTTAAGACACCTCAAAGGATAGTGTGGAAGAAGAAAAATCACTTGGCAAGAAGTACAAGCCCTTTGCCATTGGAAAAACCACTCAAAAAATGAATTTTGGAGAGGAGCGCTCCCCTACCCACTATTAGGGAGTGCTAGCACTCCCTGAGCCTCTTTGGGGGAGTGCTTGAGCACCATGTGCACCCTTATGGGGGAGCGCTACCCTCTTTTGAGAAAATCCTGGGTTTGTTGAGGAAAATCAAGGAAGAATCCCTCAACTCCTAAAGGTAGTTGGATTCGAATAGATGGTCAAGGCATGATCTTAGGGGAGATCCTCAACTGAAGTAGAGGAATCCTCAACTCATCCCAAAGATATATCAAGCGGTTGGACTCCTCTAAGGTTATATAAGGAGGCCTTCTCATGGTGAAAGGCACAATGGAGATTGGAGATGTGAAACTTATGATCTCATGAGTGAGATGCCATCAAAGCAATCAGTGGAGACTGATTGAGTAAAGGGGTTGGACAAGGAGAACTGGAAGAGGCCATTGCACCTTCATTCAAAGGATTATAAGTACTTTTACTTGTTCTCATTAATATAATCAATTCATGGCCTTTCTCTTTCAAACTTGTGCTTGTTCCATATGATTTTATCTACAGTAGATGGATATATAATTGAGCTAATCTCAGTAGAGTAGGAAGTCCATTGTATCTTTGTTTGTCTTACAGAATCTATCAGGGAGCTCAAGATCGAAGCTCAGCCAGGACTTTGCAAGGAAAAACATCGCTAATAAGGTACATATCGTTCTCATTCTCTTTCTTTCATTAGATTGATTAGATCTAAAAGTGATCCAGGAGGCTCCCCAAGCTCAGAAAATGCTCAAAAATCAAAGTTCTCATAATTGGATGAAACCACTTCCATCGCGACCATATCATTTCTCTGATTCCGACCATATATTCATTTCCTCAAAAAAGACTCCGAATGTGAAAAATATTGCACAACAATTAGATTCCTCTATGGTAAAAGTCAATGGTCAACTGGCAAATGAATAAGTGCCACATAGCCCAGACATGGGCAGCCATGTGGCACTTCACTACTGGTTGGCATGTAAAAAATATTTTGGGGTCCATGGGATTCAAACCTCTGACCCATGGCTAGCTCCAAGTCTTTGGAAAAGTTCAATTGCCAACCTGCCAAAAGTCAAATTTATGAAAAAAAACCCACTTTCCTATAGTTTTGGGGTCAAATATCCAAAGGAGGGCATAATGGGGCTAGGGCTAAGCCCTAGCATGTGGTTTCATTACAGGATCACATCCAAGGGCTAATTTTGGGTGCACCCAAGCGAAGATTAGCCCAGATCCCATGGAAGGCGCCCCAAAACCAGGAGCTAACAGTTAAGGGGGTTGGCGCATAGCACTTGGAGCACTGGCACTTGGCCATGTGTCCCCATGTAACCTGGTAAAGGGGGCGCACACCCTGTCTTGGGGGATACTCTACATTTTTTTCTTAAAAGTAGTTTTTAAACATTACAGAGGTGATTTTTGCCTGATATTATGCCTAGAAAATGGATTTTTTGAGGATTTTAGGCCATTTGAAGGGGGATTTGATACCAGAAAGAGGCCAAATCTTTAGGGAAGTTGGGATTCCTCATTTGAGCCTTGAAAAATATAAGAACTAGGCTTTTTGAAGCTTTTAGGAGACTTTTTGATGCAGGGTTTTGAAGGAGCAGTTTGTAAATTTTGGCCTTTTCTCATGTTTTGAGAGGCATTTTTCTCATGTTTTTGAGAGGATTTTGATGGTACAAGCATGAATATGAGCAAGGAGGTCTTTCACAGAAGACATGAAGCATGTAATGTAACATCAAAGAGCATTGTAAGAGAACTTTGAGCATTTTAAAGAGCAATAAAGAGGTCCTCTACTTGGAAGCAGGCTCGGAGACGTAGCCAACGATTGGTGAACTATGTTATCAACTTCTTGTCTCTATTTCTCTTTCTTTTTTTCTATTCTATTCTTTTCATTTGCAGCATGAATATTAATGGATGATCTCTTTACACATTAATAAGCATCAAGTAAAAGTCGCATTTGATATTCCGCAAACAAGATAACAAGTTTATGTATTTCACATTATTAACAATCTGATGCAAAAAGTACATTAAACTAACTTGCGATTTATCAGTAATACCTTCGTTTTTGGATCATGTTTATGGTATCATAGCATTTTTTTGTGAAGGTTTGATAGGAATTGCAAGCATTGGATGCTCACGAGAGAAAAACTCAAGCGAGGAGAAGGCCAACTTGAGGCTCTTGACACAGAGATTCAAAGGTGACCGCATAAGCAAGAGATGTCTTCGCCACAGAAATTGGGTCCCTTCAAATCTAAAGATGATTTCTTCAAGGCCTTTAAATTGATGCAAGTTGTGGTAGAGGAGCTTTAACATGAAAGAGATCAGCGAAGGAATCCAAAAGTTGAAGAAGGTGGATCTTCGGTAAGAGCAGAAGGAGGAGTTGGAGGTGGTGGACCTTCAGAACCTTTTTCTCCTTCATCCTCATCATCTAATAATGAAGCAAGTGTACATTCCTCCAAGGATAAGCAAAAAACTCATCATTCTTCTTATATGTCGTTATTAAAGTTAGATGTAAAGTTTCAATTACCCACTTATGATGGTGAATTAGATGCAAAAAAGCTAGATAATTGGGTGAGACAATTAGAAGTCTATTGCATGATACAAAAGATTGTTGATGATGAAACTAAGATCCAACTAGCAAGTCTCAAATTGGGAGGCACGACTCTCATATGGTGGGAAAGAAGAACTAGAGATGATCTTAAGAAAAGTGGTAAAACAATCTCTTCCTGGAATGATTTTGTTATTGCATTAAAACAACGGTTTTACCCTTTAACTTACATGCAACAAGAAATGATGAATTGGCAATGTTTAAGGCAATCAAAAGGTCAAAGTGTACAAGAATATAATCAAATATTTCGTAAGAAAGCGTTAAATTTGGGTATTCCATTATATACACAAGAGACACTCTTAAAATATATCGATGGTTTACATTCTTATCTTAAGCACACTATTCTTATGCTAAATCCTTCTAACTTTGATGAAGTATGTGTACAAGCCATTCACATTGAATCAAGTAAAGGGAATGTTGGTGTTAGTGTTTCTACAGATACTTGGCAAAAAAATGATGTAGGGAAAAGGAAAGAGAAGAAGATAGCCACAGCAAGAAAGGAGAAGCCTACTTGCAAGCATTGCAAGAAAGTAGGCCATGATGAAGATCGTTGTTGGGTCTTACATCCTGACTTAAAGCCAAAGAAGTTTGCCAACTATGGAAGAAAGAATACCACAGTTGCGACAGTTCAAGTGGATCTTGGATCATAATCCGGTGATGAGACACGGGTTGNAGCCACAGCAAGAAAGGAGAAGCCTACTTGCAAGCATTGCAAGAAAGTAGGCCATGATGAAGATCGTTGTTGGGTCTTACATCCTGACTTAAAGCCAAAGAAGTTTGCCAACTATGGAAGAAAGAATACCACAGTTGCGACAGTTCAAGTGGATCTTGGATCATAATCCAGTGATGAGACACAGGTTGTAGCTATGGGAATCCGAGGTATAAATTTTGTTGCAAGTTCTAGCTCTTCTAGTTCAGTTGATGTAAATGATGAGTGTAAAAGGAATGAACTTTTCCACCTAAGAGTCATAACACATAATGTCAAATTTGATACTCTTGTAGACAGTGGATCACAAGCCAATCTAATCAGTGAAGATGTTGTGAATAACTTGGGACTTGAAACTAAGTCACATCCTAAACCATATCCATTGGGATGGATATGTGGTGATAACAATTTACAAGTAACCAAGCAATGTAAAATCAAGTTTGTAATCACTTCTAATTATGTTGATGAAGTAGAGCTTGATATAGTTCCACTGGACATATGTGGAATTGTATTGGGAAGCACATACCTTTATGATAGGAAAGCCATATTCTACAGGGAGGGAAATAAATATTGCTTCAAGAAATATGGGAAGGAGTACATTGTTCGTGCTCATCGCATGAAAACTAACAGGTCCTTTGCAGCTACAGAGCAGCTAAAAAGAATGGTAAATGCAAGTATAAGTTTAACACTTATGTCTGTAACAAAGCATGAAGTTAGTGATTCTAAACATAAGATGATTCCATATGTTTCAAACAGTCATGAAGTGTCACCAGAGGTACAACATAAGGTGTAGCTGCATACTTTGATTACTGTTCATGTTCAAAAGGGGAAGCATGTTTTGTCATTTTCATTTTCATACTCAGTATTGTTGATTAGTTTGTTGTTGTTCAGTCGTGTATGGCTGCAAAGTGTGACAAATAATATAGATGATTGTGCGATAAATGAAATGATTACTTTGATAAACAATGTTATCTTATTTTTCATGTTTGTTGTGATTAGTCAGGTGATCATTATCCCAGCAGAGAGGATGGATGATACAGGACAAAGTGGGGAGGCAGTACCCTCACTTCTTACCTGAGTAAAAGAAGACTTTTGGTGGTCCAAAAGCTTTCAAAGTGGGGAGGAATAATCCAGGAGGCTCCCCAGGCTCAGAAAATGCTCAAAAATCAAAGTTCTCATAATTGGATAAAACCAATTCCATCGCGACCGTCTTGTTGCTCTGATTCTGGCCATATATTCATTTCCTCAAACCAGACTCTGAATGTGAAAAATATCGCATGACAATTAGATTCTTCTATGGCAAAAGTCAATGGTCAACTGGCAAATGAATAAGTGCCACATGGCCCAGACATAGGAAGCCACGTGGCACCTCACTACTGGTTGGCATGTAAAAAATATTTGGGGGTCCATGGGATTCAAACCTCTGACCCATGGCTAGCTCCAAGTCTTTAGAAAAGTTCAATTACCAACCTGTCAAAAGTCAAATTTATGAAAAAAACCCACTTTCCTATAGTTTTGGGGTCAAATATCCAAAGGAGGGCGCAAGGGGGCTAGGGCTAAGCCCCAGCACATGGTTTAATTACAATATCACGTCCAAGGGCTAATTCTAGGTGCACACAAGGGCAAATTAGCCTAGATCCCATGGAAGGCGCCCCAAAACCAGGAGCTAACAGTTAAGGGGGCTCGCGCATAGCACTTGGAGCGCTGGCACTTGGCCATCTAGCCCCATGTGACATGGTAAATGGAGCGCACACCCTATCTTGGGGGCTACTCTGCATTTTTTTTAAAAGTGGTTTTTAAACATTACATAGGTGATTTTTGCCTGATATTATGCCCAGAAAATGGATTTTTTTAGGATTTTAGGCCATTTGAAGGGCGATTTGATCCCAAAAAGAGGCCAGATCTTCAGGGAAGTTGGGATTCCTCATCTGAGCCTTGAAAACTATAAGAAAAAGGATTTTTGAAGCTTGTAGGAGACTTTTTGATGCAGGTTTTTGAAGGAGCAGTTTGTAAATTTTGGCCTTTTCTCATGTTTTGAGAAGCGTTTTTCTCATGTTGTTGAGAGGATTTTGATGCTACAAGCATGAATCTGAGCAAGGAGGTCTTTCACGGAAGACATGAAGCATGTAATGTAACATCAAAGAGCATTGTATGATAACTTTGAGCATTTTAAAGAGTAATAAAGAGGTCCTCCACTTGGAAGCGGGCCCGGAGACGTAGCCAACGATTGGTGAACTCCGTTATCAACCTCTTGTCTCTATTTCTCTTTCTGTTTTGCTATTCTATTCTCTTCATTTGCAGCATGAATATTAATGGCTGATCTCTTTACACATTAATAAGCATCAAGTAAAAGTCACATTTGATATTCCGCAAATAAGATAACAAGTTTATGTATTTCGCATTCTTAACGATCCGATGCAAAAAGTACATTAAACTAACTTGAGATTTATCAGTAATACCTTCGTTTTTGGATCAAAAAGGAAGTCAGTGTCCATGTTAAGCACCTTTTGTCTTGGCCTTAGGAGTTTAGAGACCAAGAGGGAATCCACTTGTCCACAGGGGGATTCACCTTCAACAGAAATTGGCAACTCCACAACAATTCGTAGGTAAGAAGAAGACAAAGAATAAATCAAAAAATTTTAATAACAATGAACAACCAAAAAATCAAGCTCAAACACCTGCTACCGAAAAGCAGCCACACTGGAAACTAAAATTCCCATGTATCATTTGTTGTGACGATCACTATACTCGATACTATCCACATCGCAATGAAGTGGCCAAAATTTTCCATGGAAATTCACAACACGCTATTCTTACTCATCTCTTTCCATAGCAGCAATCCATGGTTGCTCAAACCCCCTCTCTTGGGGGATGTTCTATCCATCCTCATGATGAGGCCTCGATGAGTGCACATATTTATATCTTTAATGGGATTAATTTGAACACTCGCTCTAAGACATACGACACACCAGGTAACCCTGACAAAGGAAAGGATACCAGCGGTACCGGTACTTTATCGGATCCATCACCGTCCTCCATTAGTCCTCCATCGGTTAATCCTCCATCTAGACCACTTCAAATTGAGAAACCTACGTTCGACTCTATCTTACACCCTCCTAAGAGCACTATCCGCAAAGCTACCTTTAATCCTAGTTCACGTGCCGCCCAGAACTACAACATTGTTGAAGATTTGGCTCAAGCACTGTGTGTTATGTTTGTGTTAGAAGTTCTACAGCATTGCCCCAGTCAACGTAGAACGCTCTTGGCTACTGTTGGCACTGTTGATCTTGAGTCATTCAACCATATCATGTTTAACCTGGACAATTATGCGTCTCGACTCTCCCACCAACTTGCTTTCCAAGTTGATGTTGTTGTTCACAATTAACAAATCCACCGAACTATTCTAGATGAGGGAGCCTCAACTTGTGTCATGTCTTTAGCATGTTGGGAAGGTTTAAAATCACCCGCACTTAACAAATACCCAATGATTTTACGCGCCTTTGATGGGCGAGGTTTTCATCCCCACGGGCTTTTACAGTCCCTACCCATCCAATTGGGTGGCAAAACTGTCATTGTTGATGTCGAGGTGGTCGATGCTCCCCTCGATTATAACTTGTTACTTGGAAGAAGATGGTTTTATGCTATGATTGTCATTGCCTCATCGGTCTTTCGATGTGTACAATTTCCTCATCGGGGGAAAATTGTCACTGTTGATCAGTTGGATTTCTGCACGACTGATGCTCACGCTCCTACTACCAACAACATTCCTTTCTTGGGAGACCAAAAGATCAAATATGAAAGCATTGGTGTTGGCTTATTGAAATATTCTAGCCCCATGGGTACCTTCCCTAGACCACTTCCACCGACTATACATCATATTTCCACTATTGATATGATTTCAACCATAGCTTATCAATCTTTGGAATCATCTAACCCTTGGATTATACCTAGTCTGTTGGAATTCGATGCACTCGGTGACACCGTGCCACTTATTCTAGCCAAAACATCATATGTTTCTATCCAACCCATATCTCCCTCGTCGGATGACCAACATCTATAGGCACCCGATAGATCCTCGATGCAATCANCTCGATTATAACTTGTTACTTGGAAGAAGATGGTTTTATGCTATGATTGTCATTGCCTCATCGGTCTTTTGATGTGTACAATTTCCTCATCGGGGAAAAATTGTCACTGTTGATCAGTTGGATTTCTGCACGACTGATGCTCACGCTCCTACTACCAACAACATTCCTTTCTTGGGAGACCAAAAGATCAAATATGAAAGCTTATTGAAATATTCTAGCCCCATGGGTACCTTCCCTAGACCACTTCCACCGACTATACATCATATTTCCACTATTGATATGATTTCAACCATAGCTTATCAATCTTTGGAATCATCTAACCCTTGGATTATACCTAGTCTGTTGGAATTCGATGCACTCGGTGACACCATTCCACTTAGTCTAGCCAAAACATCATATGTTTCTATCCAACCCATATCTCCCTCGTCGGATGACCAACATCTATAGGCACCCGATAGATCCTCGATGCAATCACGGTAAAGTTCCTTGTCGTCTGCAATCGATTACATTTCCCCAATTTTTCCCTCGGATGAATCTATCATGGAAATGTTGAGCATTGACAAGCTACCTCGGGATGATAACCATCATCGATCCTCTTTTCTTCCCCCTCGTGAAGAAGTTCGGGCATATATACACTCTATCTCCCCTCCTGCTGTTGATTTTCCATCATCTCAATGACTTCAACTTCAGACGATTTGGATCCAGTAGTTGACATGGTGCTCTCTTCGATAGGGCTATTGGAGCCTGATCTCCTTACCTATGTCATGGCCCTTAACATGTGTTCCTTCCAGAGTAATTTTCTTCCATCCAGTGAATATCTCTTGGAAGCCATGACCGAGTTTTGTCCCTTGACATGGTATCCTTCCAGAGTGTTATTCTCTTGGAAGCCATGATCAACAAGATTCCACGAGCATAGTTTTCCTCTCTGTAGCAAGCTCGTTAAAAAATGAAACAGAGGTCACAAACACATTTTTTCCTCTCTGTGGTCGTTAAAAAATGAAATAGAAGCTTTGAGCATAGTTTTCCTCTCTATAGAAAGATCGTTAAAAAATGAAACAACAATCTAGGGATTGAACCCAGAGCCCTGAGCATAGTTCTTTTTTCTATGTCAAGCTCGTTAAAAAATGAAACAGGCACCTCTTTTGAACCTCCATTTCATCCACCTGTATCATTTTTCTCCATCTAGTATAGAAATTGGTGACAATCTCAAAGTCAGTGAATGAAATGAAGCTTGGAGGGCATGTCTCCAGAATTTGATGATCATTCTGGAGTTAAGTCACTAGCTTTAAAGCTGGGGGCATATCAAGCTTAGTCTTTGTTCTTTCTCATGTCGTTAATACATGAGAATGCAACCAGGTAAACTTTTATCTCTTTTTCGGACCTGCATGGTTATACGAAAAAGGAACCCCCTGGAGTCTTCTTTAAACTCTTTTCGGACTCTCTAAAATGTGAAAAGATTGTCGAGTAATCTTGCTTCCTTTCCCACTCGGTAAAAGGTTTGAAAGGGCGTCTTTCGAGTGATAATTTATCTCTTTTTCGGCCTCGTAAGACTAATTTTACGAAAAAGGACCAACATTGGAGTCATCTTTAAGTTGTTTTCAGACTCTCTAAAATTGAAAAACCACCGAGTTTACCTTCTCTGGACTCGTTAATCAATCATACATTAAAGGGCCCATACGGCACTGAACCCTTACTTCTTCCAGTTCGTTAAATAAAGGAAGAGGGACTTACTGAAGGTGAGTCATATCGAGCATGTGTTACCCTCCTTGATCTCATTAAATAAAAAAGAGGTACTTGTCTATCTGGATTGGGGGAAAATTGAAGGAAGCAAGCCAAGCAGTTTTGAGAACACTACCAGTAACTCTTACGATCTCCCTTGAACATAGCACTTTGTCTTTGCACGCATTTTAATCCATTGAACCTCTGCACTGAGCCAATCCTTTGAGTTTCTTTTACTCCTTTGGGTCACCTGACGAAAGTCACAACATCCACTGCATTATCAAGTTTTGGTCTATGTCATGTTTCTACTGTCGTGCCTCAGTGTTCAACGGAAGTATCTGCCTCGAGAGTCAACCATCACAAATATCATGTTTCACTACCCGTGTCAATCCATGTTCGTTTGATCTACCAATTACATCTTTGTGTTAGTTTCACATCATTGATGGGGGATACATCAAGGTCCTCCTTCGACAAGTCTATTCATGTCGACGTCAAAACATTATCCAGAAGCTAGACTTAGAAACCAATTGGTACCTTGGGACCTGCATGCCTCAATGGCAAGCCTCCTTGTGTTCGATAGTGGGTTTACATCATTGACCTCTGATCGGATGATTCCACGGATGTTCGCCTTCAGCTCATCCATTCACATTCATTGGAATGTACTAGAGTACCTTGGGAATCATTGACATGAATGGTGATTTCCCTCGCACTTGTTAACGGTTTATATCATTGACCGGTAATCAAGTGGTTTCTGCCATGTTCGACATCAGGACATCTATTCACATGGTTATATTCGTACTACATCGATATTGGTAAGAAGACCCTGGGTTGAGTCATCACTCTTATATGTACTTTTCCCAAGTTTCGAAGGAGTTCTTTTGA